>JAXGGA010005085.1:0-81440 GCA_038373865.1 Uloborus plumipes
GCAAGAGCTACAAGGAGTTTGGTATTTTGATTATTCATTAAGCAATCTCTGCACTTAATAGTCAAAAAAAGAAGTCTCCCCTTTCTTTCCAACTGTCATGTTTCAAGCGGTAATTATAAAATCTGGTTTGAGCTGCATAACTCGAAAAATTTTTGAAACTTTATAATAGCTGATTTGAAATATGAAATTAATCCTCTCTCATCATCATACAGCCTAAAGTCGGTTTTCACAATCGGTGTATGGTGGCATAAAAACAATATTGTCAGTAGTGCTACATGAATAAACTTTCTATAAAGACAAAATTTTTATACTTTAAATGTACACTACATTTTTTGAACTTTACTAGGACTTAACTTCGAACTTACATAGCTGGGCCCACAGCCTATTGCTGATTCTTTTGTTGCTTGTATTTATTATCTTAGATTTAAAAAAAAAGAAGAAAAAAACAGTGAAAAAAAAATTTTTTTACACACACAATAAAGCCTCTTTGAGCCGTCAGCTCTGTTAAGTGACCACCCCTCTAAAGCCAATATTTTGTGGTACAGAATTTTTACCACATAGACCTAATGTTAAAATTCCCCCCTAGAAACAGCTACCAATCCCCTCTGAATGGCTGTCGAGTCGATTCATCTTCGGTTTTGGCAAGTTCACTCTAATGATTCGAAGAATTTGAACACAGCATTATAAAATTACTATTTTTTATTTTTAAAAGAAAAATAACAATGTTTTTCATGTTTAGTCATTAGATATACATAGGTGTGCATGCTTGTATTTTATCATTTGGTAAAATTTGGAGTTTCATTCGGCAAATTGAAAAAGTTTTCCCTCCCCAAAATCTAAGTTTAGGGCGCCTCTGACCAGGAGAAACATCTTTCAGATAACAAGTCTGCCGAAGATATTGTAATCAAATCTAAAACTAGTTTAACATAGATTTAAAGTGATTAACCAGTACATTGCATGCATATTAAAAGCTTTTATTGAAATGAGTAAAAAGTTGATTCACACATTTGTACTTTCTCAAAATGTAATGAACCATCAAATAAAATAAAATTCGTCCATTAGAAAAGTGTCAAGCTTCATGAAAAAAAAAAAAAAAAATATGTGTTCAAAGTTCAATTAAGAAATTTTCTCGCACTACCTATTTTTGTCAAAGTATTACATTAACATTCTATGATTATAAACATCCTACCCCCCCCCCACACACACATGTATTTTGTGGTTTTTTAAAAAGAGCATTCTAATTTTTGTAAAAGCAAACCTCAAATTTTAATTCAAAAAGCATTTTAAAGTTTTACTAAGACGATTTGAAAGTTTTTTGGTGGGAGGGGGGGAGCTAAAAATATAAAAATTACGAAAAATGCTATTGTATTTTAGCTCAAGAGACTTTAGCTTAAGAGGCTTTTCAGGAAATTATAAGAAAAATGGCAACTTAAAAACTGATGCTAAAAGATTTCTCTGATTGCGCTTTGGCGAAAAAGGGATGTTTAAATACATCAGCTTAGTATTTTATTTTAAAAAAGAAAATTTTGGTTTAAAACTAAAGATTTTTAATGTTTTTGTGAAGGGGCTGTTTTATTACTGTATTTTTGCAAAAGTACCGATTTTAAAAAATGGTTTTTGTTGAAGTACCGAAAACCGGTAGTAAAATAAACCTGTATTGAGCCTTGCTTGCAGTATAAAAGAAATTACTTGTATTAAGGAAATTATCTCACAACTGTAATGAAAATCCTTTAAAGCGGCCACCCTCTCAGAGCAAGCAATGGTGGAGGAGGGTGAGGCCTTGAGAGGTCTTACTGTATCGCAGTATTTGAAAAAATCAGTTAAAAAAAGTAATATGTAAAATCTCAATTTTCTCAAATGCTGTTGTGTTAAGATGTGCCATTATTGTCCATGATGAGTAGGGATTTCGTCCTGATTAAATAAATTAAAACAAAGGTGGAGATTGCTTATAGATAAGTTGATCTAATTCAAAAGTAGAGAGAGGCTCTGTTTTAGCTTTAGAAAGTTAGAGAATGCTAGTGCAAAAACAAAAGGATAGAGGAACACCATCCCATTGCATCCCCTTTGAGTACAACATTGTGATGAAAGATGTATGATGCTTGCAAACAGTTAATGTGCTGATCCAAATTTAATTAGTTATATCTAAGTGAAATTACCTAGTATTAAACTACAACTTAATTTTCATGACTTAAGTCAGTGCTCTTGTTGACTAGAAAGAGTTTTATGAATAAAAACCCAGAGCACAGAATCATAAACAAACGCATTAAATTTTTTTAGGCAAGCTATGAGTCTGCAGGTTTTTTTTTTTTTCTTTTTTTCTATTATTATTGCTCAGGTGGGGAAAACTGCATCAAAATAATTTGACTCAGTAAACCGACAGCAATAAATTTTTGACTAATTATCAATTAAGTTTCAAATTAAATATACGACGATCGGAGGAGGAGCAAAATCATTTTTTAAACTAATCTCATCGATTTTAATATGTACAAAGCTTCCAATAATAATTAAAATTTAAAACGATTCTTTCGATGCGAGTGCATATTTCGGTGTTTCTAAGCACACCAAGACAATTAAAATGACATCACTCAATTTTAACAGCATGCACCAATTTCACAATTTTAATAGAAAAGATAATTACCTTCATATTTAAATTGTGTATTGTTTGTTTCTTAAACAAGATTACAAATCTCTTCGGCGGGATTGTTGCTGCCAAAAGATCATCACTATCGCCATCTAGATTCAGTAAATACAAATAAATTAGTGTTATCGTATAGTATCATTTTTCAAGCAATCCTAGTAATGAGGTTTTACACACAATACAGATGAATACCGGCAAGGAACTCAAAAATAGGAGGGGATAAAGAGGGCATTACTAGAATTAAAATTGCAAACTAAGCAGCGCTAGGTAACTTATTTCAAATATTTGAATACTAGGTTCGGTCCCAATGAATACTCAGAAAATAAGTGGTAGTAACTTACCTTCCTGCTTGAAGAATTACTGTAACTTTTATTTAACAAAATCACATTGTCTGTCAATACCATTCTCCTTTGTTCACTGAACATTTTTTTTTTTTTTTTTAACTTCACACAGATTTTCCTACCGATACACGGTTTCGAATGTTTAAGAAAACTGCATCACGCAAAAATTCTTACTGCACAGAAAATGTTTAAATAAGTTTTTTAATGAAATTATAGAGCAGTTTTCTAAGTGTAACTAGAATTTTCTTCAGAGTGGGAAGGAGATGTTGATCTTTAACTATCTCTATATGTATATGCATGTAAATAATACAAACGTACTAGGATTGGCGACATTGATCGCATCAACTGGTAATATACGTAAGTCAGTGACAAAAAACGCACTGAATTCCGTTGGGGGATTTTAGTGCAGATATTTCTAACCAGAGAGCCCCACAAATAGAATACCAATGAAAAAAGGTTTAAATCGGTAGCAATCGAAAGAACATCTCGAGACATTTTTTGACGACAAAATTATGACTTAGCAATTTCCCGTCTGTACGTGCATTTTCACCGTCTGTACATCTATCTGCAAATCATGTGACGTCTCCTTCTAAATTTTGACAGACTTTAAGGCTTCATATGTAGACAGCTGGGTCACGAGAACAAGTAATTTAGGTATACAAATGTATATGCTTCGGGTTTGGAAAATAAAGGCAATTGTGTGCAGGGTACGCATTCCGAAGTCTTCATTGAAATATCCATTACTAGTTTTAATCACAATACATGAATTGCAGCTCAAATTCCAAGAAACGGTGTTTTGCAATTCACTTGTAAATAGTTATCACCATGATATAGTACATTACCAATCCTAGTATGTTAATCATATTGTCATGTATTGATTTTTATGAACGAAAATCCTCGAGAAAACGGGCTGCGGTGGTGCATGCAACACAGAAAATTAGTTATTTTGAAATTCATTAGCACACATTTTCGCCTTGATGCAGTTTTCTACCAATCCTAGTATGTTAATCATACTGCCATGTAATGATTTTTATGAACAAAATCCTCGAGAAAACTAGCTGCGGTAGTACAAACATTTATTGCATTTCTTAAGGCCCCATCTGTTCTAGAATTAATGGATTAAACTGATGGTATTGATGGAAACTTTTAATAAGAAATTTAAAACCCATCGATCAGTTATTGCAATCATGTGCTCTTTATAAAAATATTTGTCATTCAAGATCTAAATTTGCTGCTTGGGCATTTTACTATCTTCTACATAAAAAAAATATTCTACTAAAATTATTAGTTGCTGTGTTTACCAGAAATGAAATTCTAAATATTTGAGAATACGCACCACGGAGTAGAAAGAAGGAGAGAAATGTTCTACGGATGCGCTAGTTTGAAAGTGGCCACGAATTCTCACCCGCCGCCAGAGGACGCTAGCTGAAACGCTCCCTATCTCCTACGGGAATCAATGTAAATGATACTGAATCTGTCATCTTTTTAAATGCTGCTATGGGAAAGAAAAGATTTTTTTTTTCAACTGGATTTTGGTGTAAAACATCGATTAACATTATGAACTAAATATGACTTTGATCCCACTGAAATTTTGCCGTATTTTTTAAGAAAGATGTTTAATCGACGGCATCTAGCTACTTGCCAAATTTGACATATATGCGACTATTTGTGACATTTTCTTTGCATTGTACGATATAATTTTTGCTGAGAATCAGTTCTCTAAATTGTTGATAAGTTAAGCATGAGGCAAAAAATTAATTATGTCAGAATTTAATTTTGTTATTAATTAAATATATTTAGTAGACAAAATAATTATTAGTTTAAATATATTTATTAAATATATTTAGTTCATAATGTTAATCGATGGTTTGAGCAAAATTCCAATTTAAAAAAAAATATTCTTGCCAACAGCAGTCTTTAAAAATGACAGATTCTGTCAGATTTGGCAAGTTGGTAAGTGCATTCGATTAAACCTATTTCTCAAAGAATACGGCACCTATTTTCGTGGGATGAAAATCATATTTAATTCACAATGTCAATCGAAGATTTTCACCAAAATCCAGTTGAAAAAAAAATTTTTTTTCTTCCCCATAGCAGCATTTAAAAAGATGACCGATTCAGTATCATTTACATTGATTCCCGTCGGAGATAGGGAGCGTTTCAGCTAGCGTCCTCTGGCGGCGTGTGAGAATTCGTTGCCACTTTGAGATAGCAGAGATTTAGCTCCTCCTCTTTAATCTCCTTGGTTGTAACAGTTATATATATTACTGTAGTAGAATCGGCAGTATGGCTTAAAATTAAGGGTTTTCGCTGCTTGCTATGCCCCTGAACACATGAACTAATGTTGAAATCACCTCAAATGTCAAAAAAAGGCTACACATACCTATATATATTTGGCTTTTAAAGCTGTTACAAAAAACACGCATGTGCATGATATGCGGTAGAATAAAAATCCAAAATCGCAGCTGCATACTCATGTGAGTTGTGTGCGAAACCATTTTAAGTAACACAGTAGGCGGGGCTTGAGATTCATCTCAAAAAACTATTTCATTTTTTTTTTTATTTAACTTACTGGGGTTTTTTTGATACGTAGATTTCTAATTTTTACATATAAATACGTTTACACTGCTAGAATTTTGCCGCAGCTGCATACTCATATGAGTTGCGAGCGAGACCATTTTAAGTAACATAGTAGGCGGGGCTTGAGATTCATCTGAAAAAACTAGTTCATTTTTATTTTAATTTAACTTACGGGGGGGGGGTTGATACGTAGATTTCTAATTCTTACAAAAAAACACTATTGCACTGCAAGAATTTTCCCAGGTGAAAACAGTTGTAACAGTCTATTTACGGTAATATATAGGACTGTTGTAACAGTCCCATATATATTACCGTAATGGAATCGGCAGTATGGTTTTAAATTAAGTGTTTTCTCTGTTTGCATGCCCCTGAACACACGAACTAATGTTGAAATCACCTTAAATATCAAGAAAGGCATACCTATATATATTTGGCTTTTAAAGCTGTTACAAAAAACACGCATGTGCATGATATGCGGTAGAATAAAAATCCAAAATCGCAGCTGCATACTCATGTGAGTTGCGTGCGAAACCATTTTAAGTAACACAGTAGGCGGGGCTTGAGATTCATCTCAAAAAACTATTTCATTTTTTTTTTTTTTAATTTAACTTACTGGGGTTTTTTTGATAGGTAGATTTCTAATTTTTACATATAAATACGTTTACACTGCTAGAATTTTGCCGCAGCTGCATACTCATATGAGTTGCGAGCGAGACCATTTTAAGTAACGTAGTAGGCGGGGCTTGAGATTCATATCAAAAAACTAGTTCACTTTTTATTTTAATTAACTTACTGGGGTACTTTTGATGCGTAGATTTCTAATTTTTACAAAAAAAAAAAACATATTTGCACTGCAAGAATTTTCCCAGGTGAAAACAGTTTTAACAGTCTATTTACGGTAATATATAGGACTGTTGTAACAGTCCCATATATATTACCGTAATGGAATCAGCAGTATGGTTTAAAATTAAGGGTTTTCGCTGCTTGCTATGCCCCTGAACACACGAACTAATGTTGAAATCACCTTAAATATCAAGAAAGGCATACCTATATATTTGGCTTTTAAAGCTGTTATAAAAAAACACTTGTGCATGATATGCGGTAGAATAAAAATCCAAAATCGCAGCTGCATACTCATATGAGTTACGTGCGAGACCATTTTAAGTAACATTTGAAAGCAGGATGAAAGGAAAAGTTTTGAGTCAAGCTTACTAATATTTACGTTACTTTTTTCATTCTTCAAACAGTATTTCCAGGGCTTAAATTACAATTTAAAAAAGAGCGGTAGCTATAGAGGTCTTCATTTTATTTTGTCACACAAATCGTTTGAATCCAGTATAATATACAAAAGTTCTCATAAACTGAATAGTTACTTGAGCTGCCTTGCAAGTACAGCATAATTTTGAGTTTGCTCTTGTAAAATCAAAAAACAGAAAAATACCTATACTGCCGTGCTAAGCGCAAAAGTCGTATCTACAGTCGAGCTCAAACTGAGATAACACCCTTTAAAGTTTTGCGCCACCATGTATTTGATTCAGATGAAACTTTTTCAAAAATTTTTAAAAAATATTTCCCGTTCTCAAATGACCATATAAGTTTGTATTCAGGTAACATCACAAAGAGCCACCCGGTGGCGATAACTCAATTTTGTTTAAAAGTGCAGATACGACTTAAGTGCTTAGCGCGGCAGTATATATCAAGCGATTTGGATCACTCCGTTCACCGCTGTATAACTGGATCAGTGGTTGGAAAAACTACATTTCTTTTGTAGCGAACTACAACTACAACTACTTTGTTATAAATGTAGTTAACTACAACTACAACTACTTTTTTTGAAATGTAGCGACTACAAACTACTTTTGAATTGTAGTCGCTACTTTTTAAAGAATAAATAAATAAAAAGCATATACCGTTTGAGGATTGACCGAAAACATTCGAAAAGTGGTTTACATTAATAAATTAATTCATTTGAATATGTAATAGAACTAAGAATTGTCTTTTAATTTATTTTTTACTTTTCCTTTTTGTTCCTTTTTTTTTTTTTGCTAAAATTTGTCCTTTTTAGACTTTTTTTTACAATTTTTACGAATATTCGCCACAGGAAAGGTTCAAAATTTAAATGATTGAAAGAATTCAACCTTCAATTTTTTTTTAATTTCTTGCCTGGGAATATTTAGGAACGTGAAAATTATTTGAAGGAATATAGAAATTATGATACCAAATAAACCAATGACATCAAACAGATAGAATGTATTTCGTCAAAATGATGTATCTAAGGATCAGCTCATATTTTTATGATTCTTATTTCTCATTGCGTCCGCTGCTGTACTCGTGCAAGATTTGCACCAGTCAGAGTTAATTAAACCTTGTTTTTTTCTCTTCATTCTCTGTTTTTTTTTTTATTTTTTTCATTTATTAATTTTTTTTTAATTTAAAAGTAGTTTCCAGAAATCGCTACAAACTACTATTTTTTTGTATCGCGCTACTCACTACTCTACTTTTTTTAAAAAGTAGTGCGCTACACTACAAACTACTAAAAAATGTAGCTACTACAGTAGTTTCGCTACTTGTAGCGCGCTACTTCCGACCACTGAACTGGATGTGCCCGAGGATAGTAGGCGGGATTTGAGATTCATCTCAAAAAACTATTTTAAAAACATCAATATAAAAAGTTCACTTTTTATTTTAATTTAACTCATTGGGGGTTTATTGATACGTAGATTTTTAATTTTTACAAATAAACATGCAAAACAACCGGAATATATTGATCTAATACCTACCACTTCATATAGTCACAAGATTTAAATTACTCTAAATCGGCGTTTTGGCCGATTTGCTGTTAACTTCTACGTTAACAATGATGTAACAATTGTCCTTTGGTATATCTCGTCGCAGTTTTTAAAACCACACTACTATCCCGTTTTGGCGGTTGATGGTAGTGTACGAATTATGTTCACATATATGTGTTTGTATATGTGTGACAGCAAACAAAAAAACCCTAATCGATAAGTGCGTGACAGACAGCGTTGATGTAGCAACTTACGATAGCATACCAAAATATCTGCTGTAAAAAAAAAAAATAAATGTCTACTAGTGAAGGAAACCAGTGCAAAGAAATAGTTAACTTCTGGTATTATTTGTGCAAGTTGTGTTTAAAAATTGTACTTCCACCAGCAAGTGAAAAATTTGTTGTAAAATTGCTGAAACTAGTAACTGAAATTTTCAGTTCTGGAGGATAAATTTGGTGCATACTGTTGAATGAATGCGCCAAATTAAAAGAAATGAAAGGACAATGAACAGCGTTTAAGTCTTGTAATATACAACTGAAAAAAAAAATGTAAATTAACTAAGGTACTGAGGGATAAGTTTCCCCTAAAGCTCCTCAAGTTACAGCGTAGCATCTTCACATGTAGTGCCAATTCGACCGAGATTTTAAGTCAATTACAAGCTAAATTTAATCTTGGGACTGGAATGGCTTTCAAATTTAATTTTTACCCGTTGGAGTTAGTTGAACAAATATAACTGCAAATAGTTCAACATCATAGCAATTCTGAATATGGAGAGTTGGGTTTTAAAACTTGATGTAAAAGTTAGAAGGAATATGGGCAGGGGCGGCAGTTTTTCCCCTGGTTCGCAAAATTGAAGATCCGACACTGTGAATCAGTTATTAATATCGAATAAACACTGTTACGGTGCTATTTATTTAGCAGAAGACTTGTTCATAATAAATAAGAAATTATTTCCATTCGTTGTTCAAATAATTAACGTACAGCAAAAATCTTGGTTCAGCAAGATATCTAAATTTTGTGCAACCTATATTACACGTGAAATGAGTGTTTATATATTGAGTGCAACAACTTTTGTGCCGATTATTTTTTACAATGCTACTTCTACTTTTCTTTCCAAAAAATAAAACTTAAAAATACATAAGTATTTCAATATTTTCCGCATTAATGTAGCTAAAAGCATTTGCACATAGTATTAGAAATGATACAGTTTTTGAACATTTAAAATATTTCTTCAAGCATTTTCCAGAAATTATTTTGCTAAGAAGCGTTTGTTCTTTGTATTAAAACTGAAAAGGTGGGTCAAAACAACTGCAATTTTATTTATTTATTCAGAACTTCTAAAACTGCTTGAGGATTTTGTTTGAATGAATAATGTTTTCTGTGTCCGTATTTTAAAATAGACACTCAATTTTATGGTAAGATTCATATACATATATTTTTTGTACCATAGTTCTAAACTAATAAGCTGAACAGCTTAGCAAATATTGATGTTTCATGTGTTAATATCTTAATTATTTCTTATCTGTTTAAAAATTTAAATTATTCATCTGTATTATCATTTAAATAAGATTCATTTTTATTGATTTTGCTCATTTTCTATAAACAATAAAAAAAAAACGTTAAGTAAAATTATTAGAGATACTATCTAAACATAACAAAACACTAAAGAGAAAATTCCAAAGAAATTTAGTATGAAGACAAATATACATAAGTGAGAATAATTTTATGTCATAATTGTCCAGAATATGTTAATGTTTTGTTCAAAAAATAATGAGAATTTTGTAAATGTTTTCTAAATATGCTTTAACTTACTAAATACACATTTTGGACAAACAGAATTAAAGTTTTTAAGGTATCGGTTACTTCATAGTTATTCTCTTTACATAATTTCAAATAAAATGTAGGGCAAAAAGGACCAAGTTTTTTAAGAGCTCTATTGACTGATCTTAAACTATTATTTTCAACCAGGGCATAATTTACATGAGAGCCAAGGGCAGAGCCGAAGGGAAATAAATAATTTCCTAAATAAATAACTTATTTTGGGCGCATTCCGAAATAAATTAAAAATTTCTCATTTTGAATTAGGATTTAAACCTTGAATATGAGAAGCTCTCGTAATAAATTTCTTCCACAATTCCCAAAATAAATTCCTACATTGATTCGTGATGGGAACTCACTTGGGAATCTTGTTTAAAATCAATCTTAAAATATGCTGTTTAGTAAAGAAAATAAATATGTTTAGGATTTTCGCATTGCTTATGAGGCTCCATTTTAGCCTTGAAATAGCTTTATGCAGTATTTTCCTGATAATTTGTGCTTTACTTTTTTTTCTTTTTACACTTTATAATCAAATCTAGATCTAGTTTTTAAAATGTGTGCAAGCAAAATATGTACATCCATGGCAAATTCAAAAGTAACCAAAAATACTACTCTCTTTGTAAAAACTCATATCATCATATTCAAACATGTATATCTAAATGAACCATTTCTGAAAATTCAAGCATTCTTTATTTAAATTCGAAGAAATTTTATTTATGAATGGAGCAAATATTAGTTTCAGTAATTACAAAAGGGGATGATACTAATTAGTATAATTTACCTTATTCAAGAATAAATATCTGGAAAAATATATCTAATTACATAAACCTCAGAAATGTCTAGAAAATTATAAAATATTGAAAACAATCTTTTTAATTTATAGATTTCAGGGAACTTGAAATACAGTCAACTAACCCTCATTTATCGTGGTTAATCCATTCTAGACTCTACCATGATAAATGAATTTCCGCAAAGTTTTCTATCCTTTATTATCCAAACTTAGAATGCTTAATATGTATAGTCTTGAGCAAAGGAGAACCAGAGGGGACATGATTCAATTATTTAAAATTAATAAAATGAATGATGTTGCAGGGTTAGATTTTTGCACGGAAAGCAGGACAAGGGGTCATTGTTTTAAGCTGTTTAAATCTCAGGCTAATCTGGAAATTCGAAAAAATTACTATTTTAGCAGGGTAGTGGGAACTTGGAACAGTTTACTAGAAGAGGCGGAAAGGAGCAATGGAGTAGATAGCTTTAAAGAGGCCATTGATCTTCATTGGGGTCTTTAATTTGACTAGGATCAGCCCAGTTGGGCCCAGACTCTGCTGCTGGTTGTCGCATTTGTATTGTATTGTATATATTTTATTTACTAGAGCGTAGAAAACCTGTTTATGATATTTTTAATGCAATATTTTTACATAATTAGAACCCTGTACACATGCAATAACATCTTTTTATAACCATTACAATCAGTTGTATTACACATAGAAAATAGGATGTAAAAATTTAACTTATTTTTGTGTATTTAGTAGTAATAATGAGTAATAATGAGTAATAATGAATTTAGTAGTAATAATGAGTTTTGTGTATTTAGTAGTAATAATAGTAATAATTTCAATAGTAATAATGAGGAATTTAGGAAAGAGTGGAATTCCCTGTTGGACAAAGCAACCAACAGTTCGACCAGTGTCCAAGTGGTTGGGTTGCTTCCCAGGTATGGAGTCAATAGGAGCTGGTTAAATCAGCGGGCTAGGTGCATGAACCTGTTACTTAAAGAAATTTGCCATATGCGCAGTATCAGGTTCATCAACGTGTGGAGTTATTGTAAGCGAGATTGGATTGCTAGGGATGGCCTGCATCTGAGTTCTACAGGGGTCAAAATGGTTAGTGGTTTGGTTTTGGAGTCTTCTGAGTCAAAAAACTAAGTTTGAAAGGGGGGCAGGGTTCAAGGAGACGGTTGCAAAAATATGCAAACTATTTGGGTTTAATTAGAAATGGTAATAAGGAGGCAAATAAGAGTAGTCATTTTAACAATTTTGATTCAAGAAATCGTAAGGGATTGAATAAAAACAAGTTGAGCATGCTTTGGGTTTTTTATACCAATGCTCGCAGTATTAGGAACAAGATGGAAGAATTGAAAAGCATTATTATAAAAGAGAGTTTAGATGTTATAGGAGTTAAAGAGACATGGGCTACCAAAAATGATGATGATTTATTGTGTATTGTTGGGTATAATTTGTTTAAACAAGATAGAGTAGGTAAAAGAGGTGTTGGGGTTTTATTTTACGTTAGAGATACTTTAACTTGCAATGAATTGGCAATAAATGACAAACCTAATGATATTGACATGGTTTGGCTAGAATTGATGAGCGGCAAGGGCTAAAAATTACGTTTCGGTAACATTTATCGGCCACCTAGTCTAAGCCAGGGTCAAGATGAACAGATGTGTCGTATTATTAGAGATATGTCGAGTAAGGGACCGGTAATTATAATGGGGGATTTCAATTTTCCGGGCATTGATTGGAAAAATTCTTACCCCAATAATAGTAGAGAAGAAGAATTTCTAAAAGTAATTGGGGACTGCTTTTTAGATCAAGTTGTTTCTCAGGGAACACGGCAGGATGCTGTTTTGGATCTAGTTTTGTGCAATGTCGAAGGTTCTGTTCAGGCATTATGTGTAGGGGAGCATATTGGAGATAGTGACCACAACAGTATTAGGTTTGGGATTAAGTTTGATATACACAAAGACAAAAATTTCAGGTTTGTGCCTAATTTTAGGAATACTGATTTTGTCGCACTCAGGCAGAGTTTGAAAACGTGGACAGAGTTTAAGGAAAAGCTAGCAAAAACAGTTGGGGATTATGTTCCTTGTAGGCGAAAAGGGGTGAATACTAAAATTTGGCCCATGTGGTTCACTAGGGAAACTAAGGACGCTCTAAACCGTAAGCAAGCTGCTTTTCGTCGGTTAAAAGAAACTCGTCTCAGCGCAGATAGGCTACAGTATTGTGAGGCTAGTCGTAGTTTTAAGTATTTGGTACGGTTTCAGAAAAGAGAATTGGAACAAAGGCTGGCAGATAATATTGACAGGAATCCAAAGGAGTTTTTTGCATACGCAAATTCTGGGAAAGTTCGAAATAGTCAAATTGGGCCACTGGTAGATGAGCATGGAAATTTAATTCAGAATGATGGGGACATTGCTAATGTTCTAAACGACTTTTTTTCCAGTGTTTTTAACGATAACTGCATCTCAACAGTTGACACAAGCAAGACACAAGCTACTACACAGCTTGAGGACTTTGTATTTTGCAGGGAAGACGTATTACTTTATTTGAAAAAAATTAAAACCACGCAAGCTCCGGGACCAGATAATATTTATCCAAAAATTCTAGTAGAACGTGCAGAAGAATTAGTGGATGTTATAGTTAATACATTCAATGCCTCGTATAACTCAGGGATAGTGCCAGAGGACTGGAAACTAGCTAACATTACATCACTCTTCAAGAAAGGGTCTAGAGGCAATGCGGGAAATTATAGACCTGTAAGTCTAACTTCAGTGGTTTGTAAAATTTTTGAAACATTGATCAAAGTTAAGATTATGAATTTCTTAGAAAATAAGGGGCTGTTTACTAGTTTGCAGTATGGTTTCAGAAAAGGTAATCGTGTGCTACTAATTTATTACATTTCTATGACAAGGTTACCATGGCTTTAGATAACAAAAAGTGTGTAGATGTTGTTTACATAGATTTTCAAAAAGCTTTCGACAAGGTGCCTCATGTAGCACTACTCAGTAAATTAGCTGATATAGGAATAAGAGGTAAAATTCTAGTTTGGGTTAGAAATTGGCTGACAGGAAGGAAACAAAGAGTAGTTGTTAGGGGTAACTATTCTAAATGGAGTGAGGTTTTAAGTGGGGTTCCCCAAGGATCACTTTTAGGTCCCCTTTTGTTTATTATTTTTATGAACGATATTCATGAAAATGTTTCTGGAAACATGAATTGTTTTGCTGATGATATAAAAATTATGGGGGTTGTAGAACACGACGAACAAGTAAATAAGCTGCAACAGGATTTGGGTCATATTACTAAATGGGCAGACAAGTGGGGTATGGCAGTTAATGTTGGGAAATGTCAAGTGCTGCATTTAGGTCATGCAAATAAGCATACAAGCTATTATTTACAGGGTTCAGTCATTAGTAAGGCAGATAATGTTATGGATCTAGGTGTCTTAATAAATCAGGACTTCCAAGTTTAGCCAACAGTGCAGCATAGCTAGTAACAAAGCCAATAGGATGCTTGGGTTTATTAATAGATCTATTTCAAACAAATCTAAAAAGGTTCTTCTGCCTCTATATAGAAGTTTGGTAAGACCTCATTTGGAGTATGCTGTTCAGTTTTGGTCTCCTTATATGAAGAAAGATATTAATGTATTAGAAAGGGTACAAAGAAGGGCTACAAAGTAGGGCTACAAGGTTAGTAAACGGATTTTCTAATCTAGACTATGATTCCAGACTTAGAATGCTTAATATGTATAGTCTTGAGCGAAGGAGAACCAGAGGGGATATGATTCAGTTATTTAAATTTATTAAAATGAATGATGTAGCAGGGTTGGATTTTTGCACGGAAAGCAAGACAAGGGGTCATTGTTTTAAGCTGTTTAAACCTCAGGCTAACCTGGAAATTCGAAAAAATTACTACTTTAGCAGGGTAGTGGGAACTTGGAACAGTTTACCGGAAGAGGCGCTAAGGAGCAATGGAGTAGATAGCTTTAAGAGGGCCATTGATCTTCATTGGGGTCTTTAATTTGACTAGGACCAGCCCAGTTGGGCCCAAAGCCTACTGCTGGTCGTCGCATTTGTATTTATTTGTATTTCACTAAACACACTACCAGTAACTTATGAAAATCATGCAACTTGTTTGACGTTGAAATAAGTGGAAGTGAAGGCTAGTATCCCCCCTCCCTTATCCTGCTGCATTCTTTCCATTAAAAGTAATGCTACTAATTGAAAAGCAAGTACCGTAAAATCTCGAAAGTAACCCCTCCATCGATTATAACCCCCCCCCTCCCATTTTTTGGAAAAAAGTGAAATTTCTCTTATCCTGAATATACTGTATAAAAAATCTCGATTATAACCCCCCCACCTGAAATTTATCAGTTTAGTTTTGAAAATAGGGGGGTTATTTTCAGGATTTTACAGTAGTTGGATACCATTTACAATTACATTTAGCCCTTGCAATTATACAATGATACAGACTCTCCAGTAAGTGTGTAACTGTTGAAAGCAGTAATAATTCTTATCACTTCAGTATATTTAGCCCCCCTTCAGCCGCTATTCTATAGCCCCTCAGAAGAATTTTTCTTTCTTAAAACAATATTTTGTTACTCTTTTGTTGGAAAGAGTTAACACGAGCCAATTAGAGAAGGCTTATAAATAAATTTGGAAAACCGCAATAAAATGAAGCCTGGAATGTCTAAGCATGAAGTGGCAAGAGACAATTGTACTCGCCACTCTTCAAGAAAGGGTCTAGAGGTAATGCAGGAAATTATAGACCTGTGAGTCTGACTTCTGTAGTTTAAAATTTTTGAAACATTGATCAAAATTAAGATTATGAATGGGTTTTAGTAAATGGGTTTTCTAATTTAGACTATGATTCCAGACTTAGAATGCTTAAAATGTATAGTCTTGAGCAAAGGAGAATCAGAGGGGACATGATTCAGTTCTTTAAATTTATTAAAATGAATGATGTTATGGGGTTAGATTTTTGCACGGAAAGCAGGACAAGGGGTCATTGTTTTAAGCTGTTTAAATCTCAGGCTAATCTGGAAATTCGAAAAAATTACTATTTTAGCAGGGTAGTGGAAACTTGGAACAGTTTACCGGAAGAGGCGGTAAGGAGCAATGGAGTAGATAGCTTTAAGAGGGCCATTGGTCGTCATTGGGGTCTTTAATTTAACTAGGACCAGCCCAGAGCCTGCTGCTGGTCGTCACATTTGTATTTGGAGCAGAAGCTGTCTGACTTGTGTTGGGCATACAGTGGTAGAAGTGGTATTAATCAATACCAATTATGTACCATTTGAAGTAGATGCAATAGTGTGGGAAGGTGAGCATTATGATAAGCTGTGGAGGAGTATATTCGCATTACCAATAACATATTATTTGTTAAATATGCAAAAAAAAAAAAAAAAAAAGATTTTTGAAACACAAAATCATTTGAATTTCAAAATTACTTTTGCAATTTTTCCTGCAAGTCACAGTTTTAATAATTTGGGGGGGGGGGGGGGTTGGCGAGTTTAAATGAGATCCGAAACTTTTTAGACGTCAAACTTGACGCCTAGAATTCTTGGTTGCAAAATGCGACTAACACAACTGCTTATTTCTAACGCTGATTCAGCATTGTTGTTTCCAGTACAGCGCCTGTACTCTTAAGTTTTTTACTGTACTGCAGTACAGCATTGTAGGTTTGTCCGTGGCTTTGTACAATTACATTTGTAGTATGGCAACGTAGATTGATAGGTGCTTTAAACGATTACACCTTAACATCTCATTTCCCATACAAAAATAAGTTTACTTTCATCTGATGATTGTATGATGCAGAGTACCCAGACTACCTCCCTCCAGCACTTCTAAAAAGTAAACAATGTAGGGGGCATAACTACCATTCTTTTGAGGAGGGGAGAGGAAAAAGGGTAAAAAAACCACACATATGCATAATTTGAAAGACAGGATTTGCCCTCTCTCAATAAGACCTCTATAAATGGCAGCCCTGAAATAGTGCTGAATCTAAGAAAGAACAAGCAAGGGCCTTGCCATGGGTGGCAACTACAAGGGACACAGAATTAATCCTCTTTCTGTGTTTTCTCGTTGAAAGTCAATTTAAAAACTTGAAGGGAGATAGTTTAAGGCAGCAGTTTTTTGATTTGCTCCATCTCTAAAACATGGAACATCCAACATTGCTCCGAAACAATGGCAATTGTGTAACCATTAAAATAAATTATATGATTATCAAGCTAAAAGCGCCTAGTCCAATGCTTTCTGTTTTCTATTAACCCCTAAACCTTTTGTCCTTTACTCTTTTTGTTTACTTCTAAGGATAAGTGTTGGGCATTAGGGTATTGCATAAAAGAAACCAAGAAGTCTCCAAACAGATAGCATGATGAGAACTAGACAACATGTCAAAGAACCGTTTTGTTACTCTACTGCTTCAAATCTTTTAACTCTCTATCATTCAGAAAATTAGGTTTATTTGATTTTTTTGGTATTTGTGATGTTAACAAAAAAGAAAAAAATTAAATGCATGCGTTTTTTTATTTAATTTTTTTATTATAAAAGAAGAAAATCGTAAGAAGATTAACCTTTTGGATCCGGGCTGTTCATACAGAAATTTTTCTTTCGACCCAGGTAGTACAACAGTTGAACCACAGATTTCTTTTAAATTGAAAAGATGAGGTATGAACTGTCGTATCAGACGTATGAAACCTTGAAAAAATCCCAGGCTCCAAAGGGTTCGAGTGAAAATTTCAACCCCGTCCTCTAAAGAAAAAAGAATTATGGTACAACATGTGTACTGCCCGGTTCCTAAAGGTTAAACAAACATTAACCACTGTAAAATAAAATAAAAAAAAAAAAACGCATAAATAATAGTGTAAAATAATGTATCATAATAAAGTACTTCTCCAATTTTTCAGCATAATACACAAAAAGAAAGAGCACAGAATGTTTTCTTATTTTTTGAAACTTTCTTAAATACTGATAGTCATTCAATTTGTGACAAATAGCACCACCTGGTTGTTTTCTTTGGTACCAGTTTTATGGTTCAGAGTTTGAACCATGTGTATAACTGCTCCGTACGGTCATAAAATCAATTTTATGAATTTGGCAGGCAATCCAATTGTAGGTTGTCTATACAGTCTAGGTCAAGGATGGCCAAACTGTGGCACACGTGCTACAGTGTGGCATGGCAGACCATTAAAAGTGGCATAAAAGATTAATTGAACAATGAATAAAATTGAGGAAATATTATTTTTCAGAAATTTAATCAAATTCTAGAAACCATTGAAACCATACTTGTCGTAATTTTTATATTTTACATGTAATGATAGTTATAAAAAAGAGAAAAATATGGTGGATATAATAGCTTTAGTCATATATTGCATATATGACATAGACAAGGAGGTTGATTCACTAAGTGGGTGAACTATCGTATTACAATATTATCAGTTTCGGGTGAAAACTGACATAAGAGAGAGTGCTCAACTGAGCGTATTTGCGCTATACAAACAATGATTTTTTTTTGTTGCCGAAGAACTTGATTGGAGCCAACTACTACTTTCAGTCACGAGAGAGTACATTTTTAAAGAGGTTAAAAATGTGTTTGAAAAGAAAGAAGAGTGGAAAACATTTGATATTACATGCAATATACCGACAACCCAGTGATGCCTTTCAGAGATTGCAGTTTCGTTCTTATTAAGGATTAATCAGTCTGGAATAGAAAATAACCAAGTAGGTGCCATTTCATTGAAGCTGAAAGTCTCAACAAACTGGTAGCTAAAGTATATTTAGCACACCAACGAGATACTGCAACAATGGTACGGTTCTACTCATAAATTGAAAGCATAGCTTGAGTATTAAGCAGTAAGTTACGCCAAAGCATATTAAGCTGTAGTTATGCCTTATCCCTTAAAGCCAGAGATAAGGCATAACCGACAGCCGGGGTATCTCATCCAGAGAATGCAATTTTTTCTTCCGGATAGCATAACTAGGATTTTGATATAATGCACGTAACTCTGGCTTAACCCTTTGACGCAGAATTTTTATCATTGTTTTTATCATACTTTGTTAATTATTTTGTATTAATTAGCGTCAAAATAAGGGGGAAATATTACATTTAGCAGTTTAATAATTTTCTGGTTATGTAATACAGCTTAGGACAACGCTGTCCCTTTCTGCGTAAAAGGTAAAATATTCATGGGGAATCAGTGTTTCGTTCTGTGGGACACCGGTGTCTCATTTCTGCTTCAAAGGGTTAAGGGCTGCAACTTACTGCTTCATTTGACATTGTTCCCACAGATGGATGCTTGTAGCAAAAATGTTTTGTTAAATTGTTTAAAAATTACTAGGGAAGAAAAGTTTCTGCATGAAACATTGTAATATCAATCCAGAAGCACTTTGTACAACGGACTTAAACTGATCTTCTGTTGCTCACTCTTTCGTGAGCTGTATCTCGTATTTTGGTGGTATGCTTGTTAGAGTTTTCTATCAATGAGTTTTTCTTGAGCTGAGCTTGTCTATTAGACTTACAAGAAGAAATGTACGGATCAAGAAAAAATCACTTCATTAGCCTATAAATGACATTTTTTCACCTCTTATACTTTTTATTATGTCGAAAAATTTAAAAGTGGCATGCACAGAATTGCTTTCAGGAAAGAAAGCGGCACAGTTCCTAAAAAGGTTGGGTACTTCTGGTCTAGGTCATAATAAAAAGAGCCACAAATATAGAGAGTCTATAAATAACTAGCATCATAGTTAAAACTAATATAGGTATTTAATGATGATGGGGAACTAGTACATAATATGTCTTTTAAAACTGGACTGAGTGGAGTTGGAGCAAATAATCAACGACATTATCCAAAGATTTATGTATGTTAGTTGTAAATCTTCAAACATGTCCTGCAAGCAGTGCTACAATAGAAAGATATTTCTGAAACATTTCTTACAACCAAAAATCAGGAATTGTGACTTCAATTACCCTAACAAAACTAGTTTATTTTTATATCATGTTGCTACTGCAAATAGGTTTTGATGAAGGTAGAATCAAATTTAAGTATTAAATATTGAGAAATTTGCTTTACCACTCATTATAGTCAGTCATCATCTTTGCCAGCCTTATCAGTCATAACTTAGACCAGTCATAACTTAGTATAGTTTAAACTGGTTCAATTTCTAAAAATATGGAATGTCCTGTAAAAATTACTATTAAAAGCAAGACCTTTTACCACTTTTATATTATAATTCAACAATTATTTTCTTACCTTAGATACAAATTGAAAATTTCATTTTTATGTTATAAAAAATTAAAACTTAACTATTGTAAAAGTTTAACTCTTAGAAGCATATAAAATATGGTGTTTATTTTAAACTAGAAAACAAATGAAGCCAAAATTAAAATTGTGTGAAAGTATTTTTAATGTTCTTCATTGACTTGCTGAGGAAAAATTGTAAAACCTGCAGTTGTTAGAGTATATTCTAATTTTGTAATTTTGGCAAAAATCTATTTTTGTCAGGTAGAAAAAACCGAGATTTTTTCCCCATGGATTTTTTCATCCATAACAAAAACTTGCCAACTCTGCAAAGAATTATTTCTTCTGTTTATTTTGTTTGCATTACTATTCCGAATTAATGAATAACAATTATAAAAGTATTCTATGGCCTCAAGCTCTGCCAAATCCTGAAATCCGCACAAAATCGGATCCAAAGCTGTGTGGCTTTTTGTCTGTCGTACTAATCATACTAATCAACAATGACATTAAATTCCAATATATTAGCTCATATTAAAAATATAATAATTAAAGAACATGAAATAAAAAGTTAATAAGAAAATTTTTCAAATGAATGAATAATTGCTAAATTATCCAAATAATCACAGTAAAATACTTAAATCGGAAAGTTCTAATTGGCTTATACTGCAATAGTCTTTTGAACAGTTAAAAATGTTGTGGAGATAGCAGGTACTTAGCTAATATTTAAGGACATGTGCTTTATCTACGCTGTTTACCAGTTACTTTGCTGCACCAAGATGTTTATTCATTTTGTATTAGGTTGTGTATGTATTTTACTTAAAGAAAATGTTTTTTTTTTTTTTTTTTTTTTTTTTAATCTTTCAGGGGGTGAGATGCTTTAATTTATTAAAGGGATTACCTTTAAATTTAGTATGGACATGAGCATGTCGGTACTGCTAGTAATAAATATATTAGGCTGCCTTAAACATTTCTTCATTTTAAATTCATTATGATATCAGTAAGAATTATTAAGAATTTTTATGCAAATGTTATAAATGGGTAATTGCTAATCTATAGAAACTGTTTGATTATCTATATTAAATTATAATTAAAATTATTTAAATATAATATATTAATGTTACATAGAATGAGAAATCAATGAGAGAGAAAGTAATTTTCAATTTTGAAAACCACTCCCAGAAAATTTTCCTGGTTGTGGGACTGGTTCAAGGCAACAAAACTTTTAACGAATTGACATATCTTTATTCATAAAATACAACCATATACAGGTATGAGTTTTAAAAAACACTTATAAAATCAGTACTAAGTAAAAGTTAGCTATGGCTTATACTGTTTTTACCATGCAAAAGACATGAATGAACATTTGTGTGTAACTACCTTTTCTATACCACATATTAGTGTTGTACAACTTGAATTTGGCCGGGAACAGTCTAAATGATCCTTAAGATGAATATTCATAGACTGGTAACAAAACACCTTTGAATGATATTTCAATTTATAACGAATCTTTTGAAAATTAGATTGCGATTTTTTTGAAGTATGGTTTTGCAGACTTAAATTTTTAGCATAATGAATGACAATACATAAGAAGTAGAATTAAGTCATTTTTGAAATAATAAGAAAAGGTTGCGACTACTTAGTGTTAAAAAATACTTAGGAGGAAAAAAGGAAAATAAAGAATGCTATGAAAATATTTTGATAATAAAAATCAATGTATTTTAAATTCTTCAGCAAAAAGTGTCATATCGAGCACTCATTAACTCAGTATTCTACCAAAGTGCTATTCAATATGAACGTACTTAAAAAAATGTATTTCAGAACCGAAATCCTTAAACTATTCATTTGGAATTTATTGTGATTCAACCCCAAAGATGCATATTTAGTGACACAATCAACAAGGGATTCTAATTGGAATGATCAGCTCAGAAAAGGTTAATGTTTGCTGAGAAGTTGTCTCGCATGTTCAGGGCTTCATGAACAAATTCCCCTAGCCCAAAGATTGATACAAGGGAGGGGCAATGGGTCCATCTTTCCTCCCTTGAGGAACTCTCCATCAGTAAATTTTTAATATTCAAGTTCAAAAGCTTAGTTTTAGGTGAGTTTTAATAATGTTGAAGGAAGGGAGTTACTATCGGACCTTCTTAAGTAAAACCTTCTGTGCATTTACGCATGTGTCAGGTCTTCTCTGATCTTACCAAAATAGGGGTGTTAGGTAAGATAACAATAAGGGGAAGAATAATAAAAAATATTTTGAACTGTATCAAACAATGTGGAACAATGCTAATTTCAACTATACATAGTTTAGTTGAATATGTCAAAAGGATATAGCAAATGCAAGTTCTGAATTGAAAAATTCCGAAAGTTATCACCCATAACCCATCTACCCTTTATTAAGTGGAACTGTTCGTGAGTGCTAGGCACGGTTTTTATGGACAGACAGTAAGGCTCTCCCCCCGAAACCTATGTGATCAATATTTGCATACCAGCATGCATAGAACAAAGTAAGTAATAAAGATAAATCCCGACTCCTTTGAAAAATTTCTGGATTCTCCCTTGCCTAGGCCTGCTGATATGGGGAAAGAATATCCAACTTGAGAGATTTCTGGGTACAGCCTCAGGGTGTGGTGTAGCGAAAACTACACCCTGAGGCTGTGCCCAGTTGTATGATTAGTAGACCAGTTGTATGATTAAATGTTTGTATGTATACAATACAAACTTTTAATTCCATATTTTCATGTGATTTATAACTTACTATTTCCTTTCTTTTTGTGATACTGCAGTATTTAGTCCGGTAATAGTTATGTGAGGACACAATGTCTATATTTTCTACCAGGGCGTGGTACAGCTTTTGGTGGCCCTGAACATGTAGCATTTAACCTTTAGGAACCAGGCAGTACACGTGTTGTACCATTAGTCTTTTCTTTAGAGGACAGGATTGAAATTTTCACTCGAACCCTTTGGAGCCGGGAATTTTTTCAAGGTTTCATACGTCTGGTATGACAGTTTATACCTTTTCTTTTCAATGGGAAAGAAATCTGGTTCAACTGCACATACTACCTGAGTCGAAAGAAAAATTTCCAAAAAACAGCCGGATCCAAAAGATTAACTAGACTTCACACAACTTTTAACACTGGAATATGCATGGTTGTCATTTTATGACCCCAAGCTCTCAGAAAATTATAATCCCAAGAAAACTATATACGCCAAATCAACTCTTTTCTTATAAGTAGCAGAATTTGGTCCTCCCAGTTAACTTTTTTGAATAATTCAAAAGAACTGCACTTAGGCTCCACTAATATGCATTTAGTCAGTTACTGGGTTCATAGAATGACCCTATGTGTCTTTTCGTTTCTTCCACCAACTAACGCTTCCTATGAGGTTGTTGCTTTCTTCTCTATATAGTAATGCTGCCTTATGGAAAATGAAAGGAGTTATTAGCATAAACCTTTTGATAAAGTTAAATTGGATTAAGATGCAGCTGAGGATTTGTAAGAAAATTTTTCAGATCACAAAAATTTGAGCAAAGATAGTAGAATCAGATGCAGGTGGCAATTATGGAAATAAAGCAGCTATGCATACTTTTCAGTAAAAAATTATTTAAGAGGCAGAAAGTAAAATGGGAATTCAATAAAAATGTAAACAAACTTCTTTTCAATTAATATTAAATCTGAAAGTTTCCACATTAAAACTACCTATAATATCATTACATTTATTGTAAAGTTTGTAGAACTTAAATAAAGCAGTATTATCTACAGCAGTGGTCCCCAACCTTTTTTTAACCCGAGGGATATACTGCCGTGGGCAGGTAAACGGCAGTATCTGCAAAAATGAGTTTTCGAGATATTTGAAGAAACGCGTTTTTGATTTCCCACAAAGATCAATAAAACATTGAACTTCGAACATAGGCGATACTATACGTTTATACCGATATATTTTTGGGGTAATCGATTGAATTTTGATTTTGCAAGCGCAAAGAGAGGTAAAGCAGATACTGCCCTTTACCTGCCCTTTTCACTCTAATTGTCATGCGGAATTGACTGGCAGTCGGCAGTAACTGCAGAGTATGCTACTAAATGTCCAGTATTTACATATTCGACAACATGCGAAGTAGATACGTTATTACGAAATATATTATTGCATTGTGAATGATATGTTTTATTTAAAAATATACATAAATACTGTGTTCCTTGATATAGATTTAATATAAACGAACGCGAAATATAATTAAAAAGTATAATGAAACTGTATTGTATTATGCAAAATATGAAGCAAAACTTGATGATTCTTCAGCCATTTTTACTTTCTTTTACTTAGTGAAGGAAGTATTGTGATCTCGAAGAAAATTTCACTCAAATTTCGGTCTATATTTTAATTTTGCTCGCCCCCAAATGAATGTTGAGTAGTTTTTTCGACCTATCAGCACGTGCATATGTACCTACTAACATATAAACAGCCGAAATATCCTTTTCGACCATGCCCCAGTTAATTACGATGAATTTTCTCGTAACGTCTGTATGTACGTATGTATGTACGTACGTATGTTTCTATGTATGTGCGTATGTATGTATGTATGTCGCATAACTCAAAAACTGTATGCCGTAGAAGCTTCTAGTTTGGTATGTAGGCTCTGAGGGTGGACTAGTTGTGCACCTCCCCTTGTGGTTGCATTCGAATGTTCCCAAGGGGTCTTTTACCCCTTTGTGGGCTAAATCAATGTTAATTTCAATGCAAATTGAGTAATATGATTTGGTACAACCACTTGGTGATATATCGCCAAACTTTTGGTCGCCAAGTGTTTGCCACCAAGTTGGCGACAAATTTGGTGAAAAAACCATTTTTTTTTTAAAAAATGGATTCAATTTGGCACTATTGGGCATATTTTGTGAAGAAATCACTTAATACTGTTGAAATTGGCGATATTTAGAAAATAAATCATTGAAAACATTATTTTGCATTGATTCGGGACAAACTGGGGGTGTAAATGTTTGAATTGTTATCTTGCTCACTCTAATGTACTATTTTAACACTTGAGGTATTTATTATGGAACTCAAACGTAAAAGGAAGTAGTGTGGCCTTCACATCAGATGTTTCAAAATTACTATAAATCAGTTAATCCTTTGTAATTTGCATCAAAACAAGAAATCACTTTGAGAAAAAGAGCGCTTGAAATGCTTGTTGTGCTGACGATTTTTTTTATAGCACTATTAAAACAGCTAGTGATTAAACAACAAAAACTATCGTCTGTTAGTATGAAAGCAACTGTAATTAAAAGAAAACAAAACAATGTAAATAAAATCATTTCATTGCTGCATTTTTGTTTGTCGTCTGCCAAGTTTGGCTTGTGTATCTTTGAAATCGTGAAAAGAATTTTTTGCTAGTGGAGAGAAACTTTATTTGAAAGAAAAAAACCTCGTATGGACCCCACACTACTTCCTTTTACGTGTAAAATTCTTAGTAGATGCCTTAAGTGTTTAAATAGTGCTTGGAATAAGCAAGATAACAATTCAAACATTTACGCCCCTAATGTACCACGAATAATGCAAAAAAATGATTTACAAGGATTCATTTTCAAAATATCGCCGATTTTAGCATCATTCAGTGGATTTTTCGCAAAATACCGCCAAAAGCGCTAAATTGAGCCCAAACTCATAAAATAATTTTTTCGCCAAATTTGTCGCCAATTTGGCGATATGTTACCAAGTTGGCGACAAGCACTTGGCAACCAAAAGCTTGGCGATATATCGCCAAGTGGAAATGCCAATTTGTCTCACTCAAGTCTGCATTGATATTAACACTGATTCACCCCAAAAATGAATAAAACACCCCCTTGGGAACATTCAAGTGCAACCAATGACCTCCCGTGACCTCCCATTAGGACACCCCTACTTTCGCTCAGTTTAGGTACAAAGGAAAACGGTTTTTGCGGCTTGATACAAGTTTTGCACAGCGATTCATATTATGTTCATCCTGAAGACATGCAGATACTGCCGTTTACCTGCCCATCATAACGAAAAATGCAGTTACTGCTAATTACCACTGGTTAAAAAACAGTTTTTTTTCATCGGAAACCAAAAAAAGATGCTTGTACCATAAAACTAATGTAACATAGATTTCAAAAATGCAAAAAAATGAAAATCGAAAATTTTGCAGTTACTGCCCTTTACCTGCCCATGGCAGTATACCTCATATGATTCTTGCTGGCCAGTAAGCACATACAAAGCTTATAGAGATTTAAATTTTTCCTAAATAACTCAGGAAAAAATGAAAAAGGATTTAAAATTACAAACCAAGAAGTATTGTTATCCTTACTTGATGTTTAATTCATTACGTTGTGTTTGCATATGTTTTCTAGAAACCAATTGCTGAATATTTAACTCCACATTCAGGGGTGATTGTGAGTTCATAAAAAAATACCTGAAAGTTTTAAAGAAAAAGGGGGGGGGGGGTGTTTTTTTAAAAAACATGGCCCCTATTACTGAAGCACACCTAATTTTATAATTATGCATACATAATTAATTTCCTTTCATAAACTAACACATTTCATATATTCAAATAGTTTTTAGTTAAAATATTGTATATGCATTTAATTAAATTGTAAATGAGTAATAAAGTTACTTTTGAGCTGGTGATGAGCAATTATCTCTAAAAAATATTTTAAGGAGAAAGCAAAAGTCGAACAGAATTACTGTTTGTTGTGCGAAAGCATTTATAAAGTAATGAAAGTTGCATTTCTTTCATTTTGTTGCATTTTATTTATTTGTCTCCTAACTAAGGGTAATAAGCATCAAAAGTTCAAAAGTGAAAAAAATTTGATTCTCATATCGGATGCCAATAAAATAATTAAGTAAGGTAAAAAACAATTAGAATTTTTATCTTAACATTTCTATTTGATGAATATTATTAATAATTATCGGTATAATCATCAAAAAATCGAAAGAAAAAAAAATCCGGAGGTGGGAAGATAAAAGCATAATTAAAATAATATTATTTCCGGTATTTTCGAACATGAAAATACAGAATCGATCATGAAAACACCGGAAATCAAGTAAAATACCGGAACACAATCACCCCTGCACATTCGACATTGTGGCTAATCATGTTTTTACAATTTGCAAAGTTATACAAGTCAACAGGTCACTTGATCAGATTTAAGGGCTGTATGTGGCTCGCGAGCTGTATGTTAGCGCGAATCTACAGCGTTTCTATTAACTGGTTTAAAAGGAAAATGTTGAAATGCTTTAAGCAGAAGAGCAATATAAAGCTAATGTGTGCATCACTTTATGTAAAAGTAAAAAGCAGATTTTGATCTGTGATCGTTCAATAGCCCCCATGCATCTTAACCTTAGTTCAGAACACACACATTCTGCTCGGTTAAAGGAATAAATTCTGCATTTGCAATTTATTGCAGAAAAATAACAATTATTTTGCTTTTGTGTTATTATTTATTTTTGCTTTACAAATGAGTCGTTAAGAATCCAAACCTGAGAAGTCCATTTCACAAAATTAGCTCCGAAAGCAAAACTATGGATCTAAAAGGGTTTTGACTCAAACTTTTACTTTATATTCGTTTTTTACCGAGATCTAGTGATTTTTGATCATTGCCTTTAAGCCAATGGAAAAGGAGCTCTTAAGCTTATATTTTTATAAATAAAATGATTTTTCATAAAAAATGGACTTCACGGATTTCTATTCTAAATGACTCATATGAATGAAAGATATTCTGAATTTCGTTTGCTCATATGCCAAACACCTCACTAGATTCTAATTAATGTTATTATGATATATATGCCTGCATTACTCTAAATCTCCTTTTTTAAAGATCCCTACGAAATACTTAAAATTGCGCCTAGTCTCACGATACAAAGCTCTCATAGTATAAGTACTAATAACCAGGGCCTGATTTAGAAATTTTGGAGCATTAAGCCCAACCCAACTGTAGTTCCTTGAATTGAATAATCAAAAGTGCTGTAAGAAGCTCTATAACTTATCGTTTCGTCATTGTATGTCTACCATCCAGACGCAGATATTATGCAAAATTGACTGTGAACTAGAATTGTTTCTCAAGAATTTTCTGTGAAAAGAAAAACATCTGCCTCCCAAGTCTTATATTGTGATCAAGAGCAAAAATGTGAGGTTATATGCGAGTGAAGTCCCTATATAATCCCAGCATGTTTTTTGTTGATTTTTTTTTTTTTTCAATTATACTTACTTCTGTTTGAGCATTAACTGAAAGAACCAAAGCTGGTAAGCAACATATGATGCTTACCAATGAAGAAATGTGCTTAAAAAAGTCAAAACTGTCAGCAAATTTTAAAAATTTTCTGCAAACAGTGTATGATTGCTTGTCTATATTATCTAGGTTTGGTGCCATCCCCAAAAATGTTCATTACTGCACTAAAACCTCTAGCCCAGGGTTAGAAGTTATAGTACAGTTATGAAAATGTTCGGGCAGGATTAAACCCTGCCCTCCTGGGTGAGCACCCGAGTCATTATCATGGCTAAAGGCTGCAATACACTAAGTGTATAAACAATATACAACCTTTATTTCACTCAAGCTACACAAACATATGTGACAACTATTCCGCATCAAAAACTACCAAGAATTTATTGATAATTAGTTTGTATTATGAGCAACTTTTTTGTAAAATGTTACTAAATTCATTGGACGAAGCCTTTTTCTTCCCCACACCAGTCAACAATTGTTTGCAAAAGGAGAAAGATTGCTTTTTCAGGTAGTACTATGCATCTGCTCAAAAGTAAGTCTATCAGATTTTTAAAGGAGTTTTCCAGGGCATTCAGAACTCAGATAGCTGTAAGTATCCTGTAAACTTCAGTTTAAGTTTTGCTGCTGTTAACCAACTTGAAAAAAAAAAAAAAAAAAATCTTGAAAATTTTAGATACAAGAAAGACAAACAATTAAAAACATATTATAAAAAGGAAAATGTTTGATTAATAATTTTGGGGGTCCCATAATATAGACTTCATGGGCCTACGAGTAAATCAAGCCCTACTGGTAATTGTTTATCAAATTAAGGCAGGGATTCAAGTGAAACAGGCTATCGCAAACTGCAATCGCTACTGGAAATGAATTACATTAGAACGTTTCTTGATACTGGAAATGAATTACATTAGAACGTTCATCGTGACGTTTGCCTATGAAAAACGAGCTAGATAAAACGTCACAGCCTACTTGGCGAATAAGAGGAGATGGCCGACTGCTTGTGAGCTCTTATTGGCTCCGCTCGTAGTGACGTCAGTGCCAAGTTAAGCTGATGATAATGTAATTCATTTCCAGTAGCGATTGCATTCGAAGCGATCGCAGTGCTGTTTCACTTGAATCCCTGCCTTAAACCTTATTGTTAAGAGCATCTTTTCAAAAAATTGTTAGAACATGGTATGGCATCAAATTTTCATTAGAACTATTTTAGAAACCCTACCCAAAAGTGATAAAATAAAAAGATCAATGCTAAAATGAGGTTTTAAAGGAGAGTATTTTTATTCTAAATAAAAAGTTAGCTTAAATTTTCAATTTTAAATGAGTAATATAGACTGGAATAATTTCTCCTGTTACACTATCTAAAACTCTCTTTTTTTGCGTTCTTATTTAAAATTGTAAGAAATACAATTCTTTAAAAATATTTTTTTTTTCTTTTCACAGAGATGCATTTAATTGGATTCATCTTACTAAATTAGATTTAGCATTTATAATGCACAAGTTTTTTGTATGTTGTTTTGCTTTTTGTTTACAAGTCCTCTCTATTCATTTAGTGAAATTCATATAATTTGCCTTATTTAAAGTAATTTAAAAATCAGATTTAAGGTTCAAACACTTTCTCTTTAAGTTTTATTAATAAACATTAGGATGTTAATTTTATCATTTTCAGTACTTAAATTAGGTTTCATGTTACGGACTGCAACAGCTTTCTATACTTGTGTTATGAACACAGATCAAATTACTCACAATTGTTGATTGTTAACAATTTGTTTCAGCGTTCGTAATGAGTTAAGCTGCATACTACTCACTAAATGAGCATTAAATCTTTTGCAATTTGACAGTTCATTTCTTCCTTAATTTTTCAAAAATCAACACCCCCCCCCCTCCGTTTTAAATTGAAGTACGACCCCACGTTGCGGTAATTCCCCGTTGGGCACCAACATAGCCAAAGTACCACACATTTCTTAAGGATAGGAGATAGGAAAAGAGAGCTTCCACATTTTTGTGGATGCTCTCTTTTCCTTAAAGAAACACTTAGTCCCAACCCAAACCTATTAACTTTGCTCATAAGTACTGAACAAGTCTGAAATTGTCACCGTTTTGAACTTTGAAGATAGTCAAGAACAAGTTTCTGCAATTGAAAAATAATGACTATTTTATAAATACTGTCTTTTATATTTCAGCTAATTCGAAATCTATATCTATTAGTAAAATTTTAGTGAGAAGAGAATGTTTTAATCAAATTTAAAATAAAAGTAAAAGCTATTTTATGTGTTCGCAGATTTTGTAATATTTCATTCATCAATATTTGTTCTATGTTTTACCACAATTGCTAAACTTTAACTAATTTAATTTTACAAGACTATTTTCCTGCGAATTAAGTCTTTTGTCTTCAGTTACTTTATTTCATTAAGTAAAAAAAATATTTGGTTGTCTACAGTAGAAATAAATTTTATTCAATTTCGAATTTCTTTCGTTTGTTTACATTCTAATAGTTACGGTTAAATGTACTTCATCGAAATCTGATTTTTTAAAAATTATGTCTGTAATAAAAATTCATGCTTCTTAAGACATTCTTTTACTAAAATGTAATCATTCATTAGTAAAAACAAATGTTCTTTGTGAACAGTGTTTAGTTAAAAATGTAACACCACAGAGATATAAGTGGTCGAAACTATTAGCGCATCCCAAGCGCCATAAAGCTTAGAGCACGCTTCTTCAACATTGGCATGGGCATGATATATGTGATTCCTGCGAGTGCGCTAGATGGCGCCACCATTTAAATTTTATTTTAGGCGATTTTTTTTATAGAATAATATAGTTTGATCATTGATATATTCTGCAGCTCAAATAATACCTCCGCGAAACAGGAAACAGGGATGCGCGCATTCAGGAAAGGAGTGGGATTAAGCTGAAGGATTTTTTAAGGTTTTTTTTTTTTGCCTAGCTCAAAGTCCTAGGCTTTCTAAAAGAAATCTCTGAAAAACTAAACAAATACTTTCAAATCACATTTTATTACAAGAAATTTTTGTCAAATTTTTATTTTAAGTTTAAAAGAAATGCCTGCAGCTTTTCTTTCTTTCTTTCTTTTTTTTTTTTTTTTTTGTTTTTTGAATTCTTTATACATCATACACAGTAGCGGATTTTAGGAGGGGCCAGGACCCCTCCCAACGGAATAAAGATAATTTAACTTTCACATTGACTATTTTTTAAGTTTTTTCTTTATAACACAATTTCGAAAATTTAAACTATACACAATATATTACAAAGCATATTTTAACAAAATTACTTTGGGCTATGGGAATAATATTGCAGCCGGCGATCTGCATAAAAGAATACATAAAACTCACATGTTTCGAATTTAAGTATACATAATATTAAGATCCGTTAAAATTCTTTTAGGATTCAAAAAAGGGATTATTCTGTTTTAATAACCTCTTGTTTTAATCATTATGACAATTTCTAATTAGTGCCGCGCATTATGTTACCGTTTTGGCGAAATTATATAAAATTTAGTAGTTAACTAGCTAAAAATTTTAAGATATTTTACAACCACATTCGAAGTAAATTAGTTTGTAATATTTCTGTACTTTAAAGTAGATAAACTGGCTTTAAGGGCTCTTTAAAACAAAGGTACTCAATGAGAGTTTGTTTCTATGAAAAAAACTATACGGGAGCGGGCACTTCTGTAAAAACTGATTTTACTTAATGTTACCTTTTCTTATCGTCGATTCATTATTATTTATTGACCTAATTTATTTTTATTTTTTCGAGGAAAAATGTAAATAGTGCAAGGAATGAGAGCTAAGTAAAAGAAAATAAAAAACAATGCAAAAAGGCAAATTTTGCAGGTCCTATAAATTGTGCACGACCGAAAATTTTCTGCCTTTTTGAAAAAAAAAAGGAAACTAATTTATTTTTAAAATTTCTTTAAGAAATGAAAAAGACATACAAAAGTACTCATTAAAATTAGCACGCAGTAGAATTATGGAAAACTGAGCCATTTCGAAGTGATAACTTTCGCAGTGACACTTAAAAGCAAATAAATAATTACAAAATCAAAAAAATGCAGCAGCCCGGCTTAAGTTAAAAAAAAAAAAAAAAAAAACTTGTTCGTACCAGAGGACACACTCAGATACTCGCATGTTATTCTTGTAGCAAACAACTCAAAAAATATCAGGAAAAACAAAATAGCATTTAGAATCCAAGCTACTCAAATCTAATGAGAGCAATCAGTATAAAAAATGGGGGAAAAAAAATAAGAAGAATTTTATTAGCTGAAGTGTGATGACTCAAACAAACATTCAAAATAAAAATTTTTGGACTAATTATGCGCATTAGTTTCCGATACTAAAAAATTGACTTAAATTATTGTCTTTAATATGTAAATACTACGCATGAGTATATAATATGGAAATATGTTTAGCTAACTCTTATACACTGCGATGCAAAAGTTTAAACAAAATGCAAATATATGAATAAAAAGAAAACTGCTCAGCGAAATGCTTTAAAATTTCTACTACAGGTAGACAATATGGTCCCAAATACGTGTGCGGATTTTTCAAAAATATAACGGAAACGAAAATCGGATATTACAAAAGATATTTCTTTTACTGTTGCAAAAGTTTAGACAAAAGTTAGATTTTATGCTAATATCTCTTCAAATGTGATTGGTGAGGAAAGGCAGGATTTTTTCCTTCGAATATAAAGTACAGAGATTGCTGAATGAATAATCAAAACTCCAAAACCTCTGTAGTTCTCGTGTAAAGAAGATGCGAAAGAGTTTGGAAGCCGAAATTTGAAAATGAATCTACTTTACTAATTTTTCATCTTTTAAATCGGCCCTAGTATGGTAGTACATAGTTTTTTACTTCGTGGAGAGCAAATGCGTATCAATCAAAAAGGCCAAGAAAAAATATATTTCTTAAGGATGAAGGAGTTGAAAAACAGCTCGAACTGATGATTCGCCCCTTTATCCTACAAAACTTCAACTTGGGTCGAAAACAGCACGTGACAGCATAAGTAGATGAACAACTGAATCGGGATGTATAAAAATTAAAGAATTATGCTTGAGCCTTTTCGGACACAGTGTCCCAAATAAGGCAGATTTTAATGGTAAAAGTAGCATAGCATATGTTTATTTGATCTTTTCTCAAGTCGCGCTAATAGAATTATAATCCATCTAGGCCATCCCAATTTTAACAATTTTTATCAGCGAAATTAACATTCGTTTTTTAGTCACGATGATACATGTGCTCCTTTTCCCATAAAAATCTGGCTTATTTGGGACACTGTGTCTGAAAAGGCTCAAGCCCAATTCTTCGTTTTTTTATGCATCCCGATTCAGTTGCTCATCTACTTATGCAGTCACGTGTTGTTTTTGACCCAAGTTGAAGTTTTGTAGGATTAAGGAGCAATTCGTCTGTTTGAGCAGTTTTTTCAATTTCTTTATCCATAAGAAATTATTTTTCTTGGCCTTTTTGATCGATACGCATATCTAAATTTGCTCTCTACAAAGTAAAAAACAATGTACTACCATACTAGAGCCGATTTAAAAGACGAAAAATTAGTAAAGTAGGTTCATTTTCAAATTTCGGCTTCCAAACTTTCTTATCTTCTTTACACAAGAACTACAGTGATTTTGGGATTTTATTTATTCTTTTAGCAAACTCTACATTCGACACTTTATATTCGAAGAAAAAAGTCCCACCTTTCCTCTATCAATCACATTTCAAGAGATATTTGCATAAAATTTGACTTTTGTCTAAACTTTTGCGACAGCAAAAAAAAAATGTCTTTTGTAACTTCCGATTTTCGTTTCGGTAATATTTTTAAAAACTCCAGACACGTATTTGGGACCATATTGTCTACCTGGAGTACAAATTTAAAAGCAATTCGCTGAATTGTTTTTTTTATACATATATTTGCATTTTGTCTAAACTTTTGCATCGCAGTGGAGTTTTCAATGACCACGAACAATAGTTGAAAACTGTTAAAAAAAAAAAAAAAGACATTGCATAAATTATAACGCAGCATCCACCCGAAGATACGAAATAAGGTTCGCTAACATACGCTGAAATATAATTTTCGTCACTGCGTTGTAGAAAAATGCTTAGGTTACATTACATTAGCATCACGTGCACGTGTTTTGAATAAGAAAGTGTTTTTCAATAGTTGCATGTTTAGACACATCAAGACAAGAATTTTTACTTGTTTGAGAGGAGGCGGGTTGTTCGTCTATAGAACAGAATAATTTCGCAGCACCAGTGGCGTACATAGCACCCCCGCGGCGCGGAGGGGGGAGGCGCACGATTAGGGATGCACCGGTAAGCAAATTGGCCGATTGCCGATTAATCGGCAGTTGATAATCGGCGCAGCCGATTAGTGATCATGATTATTATTTTTTAATCATACTAACTTCTCCATCACTTTTTTCCCTTTCACAATTTCGATTTTAGCAATAGTTACTAATTTATTTCTGACAGACGATTAATTTTTCTAATTTTCCCAAAATAATTTAAAATTTGCATCAAATTTTTTTGAGTCAATTTGTTGTTGCTTTTTAGTTGCATTATGTTAACCAGACATGAAAATCTAAATAAATAGAGAGGAGGCTGCGGTGAGCAAGGCTAATTTAAGTTGCACTTTCAATGTAATTTTATGTGATGTAAATTTGTTTAAATAATTGATAGCCATTTAATCCAAGACTTTCATTCTTTATGAAAATTATAGTCATCTAAAAGCGCTGTGTTAAAGGAGAAAAATACCGATACATGAAAACAGTTGCAATATTATTTCTATGTGTTTGCAGAAATATACATAGTATGTTTACTAAAACAAATGTATTTATCATAATTTCTTGTTTAATAAAAAATATTTGTACCCAACGATTAATTGGCCCAATTTTGCCGATTATAAATAATCTGCAAGTTGGCCGATTATGGCCGATTAATCGGTGCATCCCTACGCACGATCCAGGAAAATACACTATATGAGTTACGCGGGGAAAATATATTTTATAGCTTAATAAGTGCGGTGAGGAACGCACTTACAAATGTTACCCTTAGGGCCCTGCTCCACATCAGCGTAAAACGCAACCGAAACCGAAGGCAGAAACCGAAAATCCGGGTACATTCCATAGGAACACTATTTAATCCATTTTACGTTTCTGCTTTACGTCAATGTGGAGCAAGGCCCTTAGTCTAGTACACTATTGTGCCGCACCGGAAAAAAAAGGAAAACTTCAATTTTTCCATTGTTTCTTCCATTTTGATCTTTTTAATCGGTAGACAGGGACGTCATTTCAAGTTTTTCCGGGGGGTGGGGGGGGGGGGGGCAAAGGGTGCCAACACAATGTAATTTCAATAGAAAAAAAAACCATGCCCACTTATGTGTATATACATTGATTTTTCAAAGTCAGGGGGGGGGCAATTGACCCCCCCTGCCCCCTCCTAAATGACGGGCCTGTCGGTAGAGCTGAGTGCCTTTTCGACTCTGGCGCCGTCGTCCGCCGCACATCTTTGCAGATATGAACGGAGCGGCCCTGGGCACGGACTCAGAAGAGGGTTCACAAGGGTAACCCTGAAAAACCGAAAATGGCCTAAAACTGCATTTAGGGGACTTAAATTAAACTTGGAGCACCGACTTTTCGATAATGACCTCCCCCGAAACCAGAAGCTGGATCTGCAATAGGGCAGGTTTTGATTTTTTAATTATATTTTAAATTAAAAGATAGAACAATAGGGTAGTTTTCGATTTTTCAATTTTATTTTTATATGATAGAGCAACAGACATGAACATCAACGGCGAAAACATTTTTGCGCTGCGACAAGTAGTTTTTTTTTTAAATAATTTTTAAATTTCAAGCGGTTGTGACGTCACTGGGCTTGACGGTTGTGACGTTGGCGCTTTTGAACTTTCCACTAAGGCGAAGAAAGAGCGAGAAGCTTTAGTGCGAGGAGCTCGAGAAACCGGTTTCTCCGGCTTCCGCACTGTTGTTCGCTCTCCACTGCCGTAAGTTTTTTTTCTCGCCAAGTGATGCGTTTTAAAAATTTGACTACGGATTTCGCCAAAAAATATCAAAACAATCACCCCTAGCAGGGTATTGGAGTGCTCTTTGATAAATCCAGTTTTAAATAGTGAATTAGTAGACTTTAAGGTATTGATTACGGAAGGAGAAAATCCCGCAATGAAACGATAATGTAGCAAAAATCCAATTTTTATGGATGAAAGGCTGAAAGTTACAGCCCTGTGACGTCACGGGTTTCGGTTTTAAGGCGCGCTTTTTTTGCGCGTGGGTTTTTAAAAAAATCATTAAGAATCAACCGTTGTGTTTTAAAATTCGGCAATGGTGAATTTTTGTGTTTTGTAAGCCTCTTAACAATATCTAGTAGTTAAAAAAGGGATATTCAGTAGGTCACAACTACCCTATTATACAGGGTGTCCACTCCAATCGTGGACCAATAGCTAATTTCTAAACCGTTAGAGATAAGCATATAGTTTATTTAGGAAAAAATCTCCAAATTACGAAAGGAACTTTGGGTCTATTCAATGTTTTTCAAAAAATCAAATTTTGAAAAAGTTACGAAATTTAAATTTTTATACAGCCCCCCAGTCCTATCAATCATATTTAGTAAAACATTCTTGACACTGTAACGTTTAAAACTAAAAAAAAATCATTGTTCTACGACAAAAATTGATGGAGTTATGACGTTTTGAAAAATAAAGATGTTGCATTATTTCATGACGTCGTCGAGAGATCGCTTAAGGGATCGTATGCGAAATATTTCAAAATCTTGATTTTTCAAAACGTCATAACTCGGTCAATTTTTGTCGTAGAACAATGATTTTTTTTTAGTTTTAAACGTTACAGTGTCAAGAATGTTTTACTAAATATGATTGATAGGACTGGGGGGCTGTATAAAAATTTAAATTTCGTAACTCTTTCAAAATTTGATTTTTTGAAAAACATTGAATAGACCCAAAATTCCTTTCGTAATTTGGAGATGTTTTCCTAAATAAACTATATGCTTTTCTCTAACGGTTTAGAAATTAGCTATTGGTCCACGATTGGAGTGGACACCCTGTATATACACTAGGTGGCCAAAAGTATCCGGACACTTTCAAAAATTCACATTTTTACATATAGCTCGAAAAAAAAGTGATAAATTGTTCTTTATCTTTAGTCATACAAAATATAGGCTTCACCGAACATTTCCAAGTTGAAATTAAATTACCCTTGCATTTGGGGGACGACAAGAAGGGGGGTTGAAAGTAAAACCGCTTTTTGACCATAACTCTTCGAAAATAGCTCGGAATAAGCTATTAATTTCAGTAATTAATTAGCATACTATGTATAATTACTGTACAAATTTTTATGAACATACCACTCTTACTTCCGAAGATATGAAACATTTTTTAAAAAATGGCAATTTTATTCGAAGGGTTTTTGCTCATAACACGCAGAGTTTTTTAACAAACCTTATCAAAACTTCAGGAAAAAGGACAAAATACAAGAGAAAGAACATACTAAAACGGTAAATAAAAATATTGAAAATCCGATGAGATATGAACGTTAAAAGGAAATAATTTTTCACGGCGCATGCGCGAACGACAGAAATTTATAACTACAAAAATATTGTAGCCTGGTTTATACTGCATCTTATAAAAAAAGTTACAGTTGAATATCGTAAAAATTGAAAAAGATATCAGCGATCTAGTGAGCTGTAATTCATTCATTCGCAGACAATACATAAAAAGTGAGGGTCTGTCCACAAAGAGCTATTTTTAAATTAAAGGTTATTGCGTCATCGTTCAGAACCAACGTTTCAGGGGGTGTTCGGATGCTTTTGGCCACCTACATATAAGGTCTTTTTGGCCGAATAGGCAAAATGTGACTTCTATGCCGAATATAAATTTTCAAACTGTATACAATTTAACATTGAAGAAAATGCTCAATTGTAATGTAAAGCTCGTGCAGCTGCAATACAATTTTGTGTGTGAACGGCTTAAAAATACAGCCATCCAAAGCCATTGGTTTCGTTTTCAAGGCGCGCTCTTTTTGCGCTTAGGTTTTTAAAAATTCATTAAAAAACAACAATTCTGATTTAAAATTCAGCAAATACTACACTTTTGTGTTTTGTAAGTCTCTTAACAATATCTAGTCGTCAAAGTAGGAATAGTTAATAGGTTGAAACTTCCCTATTGCCAACGGCGTATTGAAGGCAGCGATTTTGGACCACTTCTCTCCGCTCTAAACAAAATTGCAAATTACCTCTCAATAAAAATTTTAATGTTTTGAAGCATTAATTTGTAAATTTATCTTATTGATTGGCTTGCCGCCTCCCTAAATAAATTCCCATACAAGGCAGAGAGGGGTGAGACACATATTTTTTTTTTTTTGGCTTTGTTCATTTTCCAGTTTCTGAGAATACCTCAAAAGGGTAACAGATTAAAAAAAACGAACCCATCACAATATAATTCATAATGAAGCATGGCTGTCATGAGGTCAAATAATTTTGATAAGGGTGTATGAGAGTTTGATGACGCTCAATTTTTCTTTTTTTTTACCACGCATATTGGTGCTACTTGATATTCAAGATAAAAATTCCTCATTGTCATTTGAGAATTTGAAGTTCGTGTTCATACAGGGTTTTTCACCTGCAAGACCTTTACTTTCGCAACCGTTCATCCTAGATAAATACTTCCAATGGCAAAAATGTTTAAAATGAAGTGCAGATTTAAAATGTTGAAAGTTTGAAACGAAAAAGAAACGCTGTTAAAAAATACGAAATCTAACTTTTTATACGGATTCTAAGTCCCTTAACTCATATCTAGGGAAATCAAGAGCATAAAAAACCACTAGAATCCAAAAAGTTTGACATTAGTACAACCAATATTCACCGAGATATGAAACGCAGTATTTTGTGACTTAGACCACTTTACACTCAATGTCAACAACATGTATTGGGGGAAAATATAGCCGCTAACGGCTTCAGTAAAGGGATAACCGGTCATTATACTGAAAGGGTGATAGGTTTCGATCTCATTTTCTGCATGGTCCCGTAAAACTTTGAACTCGAATATGTCTCGAGTTTTAATTGCAAGTCTTTGAAATTTTTTGTTGGAATTATTCTTCGAAAGACATTTTTTGCCAAATAGAAGTTAGGGGACCTAGAGTCCATATGAAAAGTTAGATTTCGTATTTTTTGATTTTTTTTTTTTTTTTTTTGCTTCAAATTTTCAACAACTTAAATCTGCTTTGCACTTCATTTTGAGCATTTTTGTAACTGGAAGTATGCATCTAAGACGAACGTTTGCGAAAATAAATGTCTTGCAGGTTAAAAGGGAACACCCTGTATATAAAAATGGATGTATGTGTGTTTGTTTATAAAACAAATCCAATTATCGCCGGATCTTTACCAAATTTGGCACAAATATTCCGTGTAGCTCTAGAATTCAAGTGGAGGGGGGGGGGGACGCAACGCCCTTAATGGGAGGGGGTCTTACACAGGGACGTCATTTCAAGTTTTCCAGGGGGGGGGGCAACGGGTAAAAACACAATACAATTTCACCAGAAAACAACAAAGCCACGCCCACTTATACGTAAATGCATAGATTTCTCAAAGTCAGGGGGGGGCAATTGACCCCCCCTAAATGACGGGCCTGGTCTTACAGTGGGGAGGGGGGGACAGGGTATAGTTGGAAAAGTAAAGCAGCACACCCCAAACTGACAGCCTTGCTGGCACAAGACAACAACCACATCATTATCTCTCTTATCACTATCACCCCTACAGTAATACAATACGAAGAGACCTGACGCATGCGCTAGTTCGCAGAATGTCTTCCGTTAAAAAAAGTCAAACAGTATATAGTTTCAGCATAAAAACTCTTTTCCATTTTTATTTTTTCCACATTTTGAATGCATCATTTTTCTTTCAATGATATATTCATGAGACACTAGTATACATTTTAATCAAATACGGTAATTTTTCTTTGGTATTGTATATCATGTTCACTATTTAACCAAGTCAGTAGACACTATAAAAGGTATACATTTTTTTTCCGAATTTTTCGAGAAATACGCGAATTGTTCTGCAATTTCGATCATACCTCCCAGTTCGTTGTTTGCAGTAAAAATTCAATCACGTGTGCACTCAGAGGACCATGCACAAATTGGTACACTATGTGCAAGTACTTTTGATCGTCCTGTGTCGTAAAAGTCAGAAATACGCTGTAGATTTCTCAAAACAGTATATTTGCTATAGCTATGTACAACTATTCCTATATATACAATAGGGAAGTTTTCGATTTTTCAATTTTATTTTTATATGATAGAGCAACATACATGAACATCAACGGCGAAAAAATTTTCGCTCTGCGACAAGTAGTTTTTTTTTAAATAATTTTTAAATTTCAAGCGGTTGTGACGTCACTGCGGGCATTCGATGGCGCTTTTGAACTTTCTACTAAGGCGAAGAAAGAGCGAGAAGCTTAGATGCGAGGAGCTCGAGAAACCGGTTTCTCCGGCTTCCGCACTGTTGTTCGCTCTGCACTGCCGTAATTTTTTTTCCTCGCCAAGTGATGCGTTCTAAAAATTTGAATACGGATTTCGCCAAAAAATATCAAAACAATCACCCCTAGCAGGGTATTGGATTGCTTTTTGATAAAACCAGTTTTAAATAGTGAATTAGTAGACTTTAAGGTATTGATTACGGAAGGAGAAAATCCCGCAATGAAACGATAATATAGCAAAAATCCAATTTTATGGATGAAAGGCTGAAAGTTACTGCCGTCTGACGTCACGGGTTTCGGTTTCAAGGCGCGCTTTTTTTGCGCGTGGGTTTTTAAAAAATCATTAAGAATCAACCGTTGTGTTTTAAAATTCGGCAATGGTGAATTTTTGTGTTTTGTAAGCCTCTTAACAATATCTAGTCGTTAAAAAAGGGATATTCAATAGGTCACAACTACCCTATTGAGTGACTAAATTTCTTTGAAAAATAACCATTATTTAGTATGTTTTTTGCTTATAACATGCAGTGCTTTACCAAATTCCGCTAAACTTTAAGTACTTGACAGTGTACGAAAGAAAAAATTGCAATTTGAAACATAAACCTTGAATAGTTCATAATGTGTAAATTCTATAAAAAACAAAGTTACTTTGAAAATAATTGTTTCAATAAGAAACGCTTCAATCCTAACCAAGAGACGTTCTGCTGTTAATTCAAGACTGAAAGTCATTTTACCTTTATGTCGGATCAGAGTTGTGCTTAGCGTTTTTAAAACAAATGCAGCAGCTATGTCGCATTTCTGCTACGACAGTAGTTTTTTTTTTTTTTTTAGAATTTTGGTGCAATTGAACCGACTAATGCGTTGACCTGCGATAAAAGTACTACAGCAAAAATTGTTGGTAATGGCCATAAATGTGAAAGAATTTTCAGGTAAGTGTTAGTTTTACTTTCAATTATGAAGCTCATGTGCTGTAATGGCGGCACAACTCAAAAAATCATGTTTTAGATAAGCTGGTTTTAAGTTTTTGTTACTGAGGGAAATGCATAAGAAATGCTTTAATTTGCTACCGTCTTTCTGCCTAATATTGAACCATAAGGTGTATTAGTATTACTGCTGAAAAAAATGGGCATTTAATTTTCATATTTTCACCTGTTCTTAGTCTAAAACGCGTATTTTTTTAAAGTCTCACTATTGTAGCCCATGAGCGATGCGTTTACCCCCAATTTGAGAAAAGTGGGGGAAACCTTGATATTACAAGTGACAAATCAATCGGAGAAATTCAAACCTGTGTATGTGATAAAAATTACCACTTCCTTTTTAGTAAGTACCGGGAATTAATGGTGTATATTTTGTACTGCTACTCAAAATTGTGTACCAATGTTAATTTAGAGTTAGTATATGGAAGATTTTGTCAAGTTGGCGTTCCTTTCAAAATAATCGTGAAACTTTTTTTTCATTGTTATTAATTTCTGAATAAAATAGATAATCTTTTAAAAAAAAAAACATAATACTTTTCGTCATGCTATAAAAACCAAGTTCTCCAGAAAAGGTTTATGTTTCTTATATTTAGGTGGAGCGAGATTTTTCTTAACCTTACAGCGGGTACACGTATGTGATAAATTTCGATTTATACTGGTGGAGCTGGGAAAGCATGTTCTTGGCTATTCTTCGCCCTCCCTTTGGTTTAAAGTAATTGTGGTTATTATTCCTAAGCTATTTATTTACAATATAAATTTAATAGTTTCGATTTTGAAAATTTCCACTTTACTACAGCTTATGTGGAAAATATTTTGAAATAGCATCTTCTATTTGGACTCAAAATGCGGCAAAATTCTTCTATGTCGTACTACTAATACAATTTTGAATTTTTTAAACCCTTAAATCCGGCAGAGCTCGGAATGGACCCAAGTCGCGATTTCGAAACCGAAAAAGTGTGACCGTATTTTTCCCCGGATGTAAGTGGATTAATGCAGAGCGAAAATTGAAGAATAGAATGATAAAACACAACTTTTGGTTGCTGCAGGGCCAATATAAATGCTTTTTTCTATGTGTTGGTCATAAAAAACAATTTTCCAGTGGAAAACTGAGTTTTCACAGCCTTTATATATCTTCCGAGCAAAGAACAAATATAGTTTATATCTAATCTACAACTTTTCATTTATTTTCTTAAGTTCAAAGCGTTCAAAGCGTTTGGTGCCCCCCTACAGCACCAAAAAGTCGCTCAAAATCCAAATTTAAGCTCTAGATCCTACCACTTTCCGCGAAAATGCGTCCGCCCATACGTAAAAAACTTTTGCACAGGCAAACTGAAACTCGGAATGGAAAATAAGCTGCTTCGAACCCCAGTGGCAGAAACACCGCGACATTGTCGCCGACATGGAAGCCCTCTTGCAGACAGTTTTTGTATGATAATGTGACAAATTAAAAAAGTTGTCCGAAACTTTCCGGACATTTTTTTCCCCTCGTGAGCCTACTTCGGCTGTTGGGCTTCATGTATCTCCACATGGGGGGGGGGGGGGGGGAATTAAGAGTTAAAATAAATTGCAAGAATTTTTTGTACCGTGGGCAAATATGGCGGCCAAAACTTAATTTAGCTTTTTTGCACTGTAGAGCAGGTGCATTTAATTTCACTACCGTTATTTTTAATTTAAGACAACGCTCTATTTTTTTTTCTTTTTTCATTCATTTGCCTCCCCGCTCTCGATAATAATTGGTGCTTTATTGCTTTATTAACAATACAAAATTTATTTATTTTTACTAGATTCATGCTCACAATAGTCGCTTCTATGTACTAAACTAAACGTTCTGCAAATGCTTACCAAATTTATAGATGAAGGGCATCACCCTTTCACCACCGATCGTTATGCACATAGTAATTTTTCTTACTTTTAAAACATAGAAATTGTCATAAAACTACTAAATTTATTAGTTTGTGCTCAAAGTATGTTTCCCTTAAAAAATCGCAATAGTTTGGTTGTTTGCTTTCCTTTTAAGTCCTATTTTGAAGTCTCGCTTTTTTTCTTCTTTAAATCATGAGAAAAATGTCTACCGTTACTCACTGACACTCGCTAAAATTAGCGACTTTTGTTTAAAACTTCGGCAAACTCTGAGCGTCTGTCATATTTCGATAAAGGGGTCACGAAAGCAAAAATGCTAGTATTCAGAATCATGTTGCACAATATTCTTTGGATTGCTATTCATTATTATTTTTTCCCGCTATCGTATGGTTTCCTGGTGAGCATTGTTAACGGAAGTTTTGTACAGGGTCTTGATATACCCCTCATCTTAGAAGAGGCACAGTGAGCTTTGGCGATCGAGTGAGCCAACGTTTCCTCACCCTGTTTGTGTACTCCTTTTCTGGTGTTTTGTATGATCACTACCGCGTTAGGACAGCGTTTTCCAACCATGCATTATTGATAAATGATTTACCATCGTCTAAGTCGGTGGTTCCCAACCTGTGGGTCGCGAAGCATTTCTTATGGGGTCACGAGATTATCCTCCGATTAAAAAAAAATAGTATTGCATATTGTAACAACTAATACGTATACAGGGCAAAAATAGAATCATTTTTGAGTAGCATCAACACTTGAGCGCAGTGACGAATCCAGAAGGGCTATGAGGCTGCGTCAGCCCCTTTCCCCCTCCATTCCCCCACGTTCTCTAAGAGATTAGCTTTTCGTTTTAAAAACTTTGTCTACAAATTTAAGCTTAAAGGGCTGGTTTCCTAGAATCGTCGCCGACGCCGGGCGCGACGCACGCTGGAATCAGAACCAGTTTGATTGGAGCGTGGCATGAAGCGACGTCACTCTGCGGCTCAGGCGCATGCGCAGAAGGCGGCGGCGTCTGTCGCCTCGCCAGAGATTGACGATTTCACTCTTAGGAAACCGGGCCTTTAGACTTCCCGATTTCACCTCACATAACCCCGCTGTACATTTCTGCATTACGTTATTATTCTGTTTTAGTACATTAACTGTAAATGTTGTTCGGATATTACACTACTAGAGAAAATTGTGATTTAGTAATGTGAGCTGTAATTTAATCCAATTCATTTTTTTTTTTTTTGCCCACTTAATGACAAAAGTTGTCCATGTATATCTGTTTATTAGACACATGAGATTTTTCAGTATGTTGCATGTTTTTCAGATATTTGTAAAAAATTGCTTTAGTGTACAAAAATGAATCTTTTTCCCAATTTACAAATTACACACGTACTCTAAATTGAAATATACCCGAAACTTCTGTTTTAAGTAAACCTAAGAAATCTTAACTTTAGTGCCGTTAATGCTAAAGTCAACTAAATGATATGATGCACAAAGGATTATAAGTAAAGTTGACGTAACAGTGTTGAGAATACTGACTAACATTTTTTCGCGAGACCTCCATCGAATCTGCGCACGCGTCAAGTCTCTTCTGACTTTCTCGAAATAGGGGGGGAAATGCAGCGAGGAAGTAGCAAGCGAACAAAAATTGAAGGCATCGGGAAGAGCGCATCCTAAACCTATCTCCCTTTTTTCAAATGGAAGCTTTCGTGGCTGCCAGGCGCACAATACATAAACAGACACTAGCTTCAAGGTTGTATACAGGGTATTCCAAGTCAACCTTCATGACCTCTATTTCCTCAACCGTTCGTCCTAGATGCATACTTCCAATTGCAAATTTGCTAGAAATGAGGTAGAGAGTTAAAATATTGAAAGTTTGAAGCGAAAAAATAATTCAGTCAAAAAATACGAAATCTAACTTTTTATATGGACTCTGGGCCCCCAAACTTATATTTATGAAAAGAATCTCCATTGAAAAATAATACTGACACAAAAAAATGACATTTGTGCGATCAAAATTCGCGGAGATATTCGAGTTTTAAATGCGCAGGGCCCGTAAACAAATTGACAAAAGAAAATTTTCGCCCTGCCAGAGGAATAACGAGCTTTTAGATTAGGTACGATAATGAAATTTGTTTCGTCCATGTCAGAAAACATTCGCTTCTCATTGTATTCAAAAATAAATACAGATGCTACAAGACTACAAAACATAACAAGACAAGGTAAATTATTATACAATTTTATACAAAGATATCAAACACACGAAATATGTGAAATCTAAGAAATAATATACAAAATTAAACACAGAAATTTTCCATTGCTTTCTTGCAAATCAAAATCAAAATAAAAACAAAATCTGCGAAAACAAAGTGTTAGAAATGAATATCATTTGTTTTAATCGATTATAATAGCTGCTCAAAATGTTTTCCTTCTACTAAAATACATAGATGAATGCGTGATAAGTATTCTGACTGTACGTTTTGAAGCATTACTGGAGTGACACATTTCGCTGCGCATAAAATGCGGTTATGCAAATCGATTTTGCTCAATGAATCTACCTCGGAGTCTTTCCTTTTTAAAAAGCCCCAAAGAAAAAAATCAAGAGGACTAAGATCTGGGGATCGAGGGGGCCATTCCAAATGACCTCCATATCCAATGATATTATTATTAAACATACTACGTAGAAGTGCTCTGGTAGTTGCTGGTTTATGTGCCGATGCGCCGTCATGCTGAAACCAAATTTTACTAAGATCTGCAAGTGAAACATGATTATATAGAAAGTCAGATAAATATCCACGTAATACATCGTTATACTTTTCAGCGGTTGCCATCAAAAAAGAAAGGTTCCACTAACGTTCCTTTCCAAATGCCGCACCAAACATTAACAGGCCATCGCACCAGATGCTTACTGAATCGTTGGATATTCGGATTCTGCATAGCCCAGAAACGAGTATTTTGGCTATTGACAACAGCAGTTCTTGAGAACGTACATTCGTCGGTCTATACAATGTTATCCAAAAACGACGGATCCGTTTCTAACTTGTTCATTATAAAATTGCTAAAATCGAGCCGTCTATTATCGTCTCCAAGCAAAAACGCATGCACCAATTGTGGTCGTTAAGGGTAAGCACCATGTGCATTTAATACTCTCCATACGTGTGTTCTTGAGCAAGCACTTGCTTTGCTAATGTCTGTAAGACTTGACTGCGGATAGGCAAGAGCATATCCCAAAATCTCTTCGTCTGTAATTAATATTTTCGAAGTGCTGGTTCTATTGTGCTTTTCCACACTACCCGTTTCTCGTAAACACTTTACAACATCTAAAACCGTACGTGTCGATGGTTTGGTATCATTTGGAAACTTGATTGCGTATTGTCTAACAGCTTCAGCCCCATTGCGATTACATTGTCCGTAAAGCAACACCATTTCTACATACTGTTCCGTAGTGTACATCGTAACTTCAAGCCTTAACGAAATGCATCTAGTTAAGCCGATTTTATTCTGCAGTGAAGGGCCTACGTTATTTCAAGCAATCACTATACAGTCGGTAAATTTACATATTCGCAAATTCAGCAAGACATTTTCATTCCTTCTTATTCAATTTTTTTCGTATTTTAATTCCTATGTTAAATAACTTTTGCAGTTAAATATATTTTAGGAAAATAAAGGATATTTTGTCATTGAAGAACTCTGAATGGTGCGAATTTCGCGTGTATATGGCCCCCAAAATCACTTAAAATAACGCTAATGTAAAGTGGTATAGGTCATAAAGTTTCATTTCTCTATGGATTTTGATGGCACAAATGTCATTTTTTGTGTTAGTATTATTTTTCAATGGAAATTCTTTTCCTAAATATAAGTTTGGGGGCCCGGAGCTCCTATAAAAAGTTATTTTTTTAATTTCTTAACCAATTATTTTTTTCGCTTCAAACTTTCCATATCTTAACTCTCCTCCTCATTTTGAGCAATTTTGCAAATGGAAGTATACATCTAGGATGAACGGTTGAGGAAATAGAGGTCATGAAGGTTAACTTGGAACACCCTGTATAAACTTCAAATGGTTAACCAAATTGAAGTTTGACTGTTCCAAGTAATAAAATGAGGATATTTTATTCATTTAAATTGTAGACAAGCAACAAGGAGGAAAATAGGTTTCTTTACCGGCAGGGACGTAACTAGGCCATTTTGAACAGGGGCAAGACTTCGCTTCGCCCCCCCCCCCCCCCATTAAAATAAAATAAGATATTTGTCGAAAACAATGACAACGCTTAACCAATTATTTTTTCGCTTCAAACTTTCCAATCTAACTCTCCTCCTCATTTCGAGCAATTTTGCAAATTAAAGTATGCCTCTAGGACGAACGGTTGAGGAAATAGAAGTCATGAAGGTTAACTTGGAACAACCTGTATAAACTCATGTTTGTGAAAATTGCAACACCATGGAGGAATCGTCATAATTGAATGAAATTTAATACACAGCTGAGTGACAGTGGTACAAAAAATGATTAAACTTAGAAAGCCAACAAAAAAAAAAAAAAATATTGAAATCAATATTTTGTGTAGCCACCACGCGCTGCAATAAATGCTGCTACGCGACGTGGCATGGAGTCAAACAAATTTTTAATGTCTGCCTGATCAAGAGCATTCCATACTGTTTGTATGTGTACCCAAAGTTCGTCTGTAGCAGCAACAAGACGAGGATCACGAATGAGACGCAGACCAACAAAATCCCAGACATGTTCAATCGGCGACATATCCGGGGAATACGCTGTCCAGGGAAGAAACTGCACCTGCTGCGATGCAAGGAAGGATTGAACAGCCCTAGCGACATGAGGGCGTGCATTATCCTGCTGAAATACAGCGCCAGGCAAGCTTTGAAAGAAGGTGACAGCTTGGGGCTGTAGAACTTCACTGATGTTCCGGTTGCTTTTCAGGTTACCCACAATTTGTAGCAAATGAGATTGTCCGTAATATGATATGGCTTCCCAGACCATGACTCCAGGTGTTCATCCACTGTGACGTTCCATAATGCACTCTGGAAGGTGGCATTCACCGGCATAGCGTCGGACACGAATGCGGCCATCATGGTGCCACAAATTAAAGCGGGATTCGTTTGAAAACACAACATACTGCCAATCAGCACGCCAGACCTTATGCTGATTGGCCCATTGTAGCCGCAGGCGGCGATGGTTTAGCGTAAGGGGGACCCTGTATAAAGGATTCCTTGCGCGTAGTCCACGCTGCAGCAGACGTCTACGAAATGATGAAGCACACATTAAAATACCTGTAGCTGTTGACCACTGTGCTGCCAGTTGTCTGGAAGAAGCTGTACGGTCCATCAGTACCATGCGAATCAGGTGTCTATTATCGCGCGCTGACGTCACATTTCAGGGTCCACTCCCGGATTTCCGAGTTGTCCGACACTCGTTCGTCCATTGCTTCCAAACACGCAACACTGTGCTGCTGTTACGCTGCACACGAGCGGCTACTTCACGATAAGACAATCCAGCTTCACGAAGACCGATGATCCTCCCCCGTTCAAATTCCGTAAGTTGTTGAAACTTCGCTCTTTTTCGTCGAAGAGGCATACGCGTCTAAAATTCTAATCATTTGCATATCATACCCTACTTTGCATTTGCTGAAAATATCAGCCCATTCGCGTAAGTCCTTCATGGTATTGTAATCTTCACAAACATGAGTTTATATAGGGGGAATGCACTTGGCCCCTCCCAAAATCAGGATTTTTCTTCTTATAAAATGTTATCATTGGGTTAGCGTTTATTGACGAATAATTTCCTAGCTTTTACCTCAAAAAAAAAAAATCCCTACTAGAGGGGAGAGTGCAGCATGGGCCGGCCCACAACCTTTAATGTTTTCAACAGCAGAGTGATGAAAAGACAGTCGCTTTCCAGTGCCGGATTTTTCATCTTTTTTTTTTTTTTTTTGCTGGGGTCGGAGGGGGAAGGGGTAGGGTTCATGTCGCAGGAGGTAACTTCAGAGGGAAGCAACTTTAAGCGTGGATCCAACCAGGAATTCAAAAGGGGATCAAGACCACCTTGACACCTAACAGATCCTAAAAAATCTATTTTTAGACCTTGAGTTACGGAAAAATTTCGGATCAGAGCATACGAACCCCACGCTTCTCTGCATCCTAAAAATTACATTTCTAGATCTTGAATTTTCGGAGGAGAGCTCTTCTCAAACAACTTGGTTAAACATAGAAACAAATAGTGTAGCGTTTTAAGAGGCAGTTTTTATAAGAGTCAGGCAGGTCAGATACAGACCATTTTTGATTTCGCTCAAAATTTTACAGTTGTTTCTTCGAATGATTTTAAAAAACCCTTATTTTTTTCTTTTTCTCCAAAAAAATTCTGGGGACCTGTAAAAATTCTGAAAGTTCGTCCCGACTTTGTGTTTATCTAAAATCGACCTTTTTTAAAATTCTATTATCTCAGCGCGGTTAAGCATCTTCCAAAGTATTTTTTGCGATTACATCATCACATTTAGTGTCCAAATAGAAATATATATTAAATTTTATAGCTCACCATTGGGGAATCCTATCAAGAGTGGCCCAACTTCACCAAAGATAGTGAAAAAGTGTCATGTTTGAGGCCACCTATGCAAAGCTAATCCTCAGTGGTGACGAAAAATGGCCGTTTTTTGTACGTACAGAAACGAAAAAGTGTACAATTCGTGACCTTATATGTCTGTGCTCTGAGGGTCAACGGGAAACTTTTGATGAGGGTATTTTAAACTAGAGTATGTATACTTTCTCAAACAAGTGACAGAAATATGAGCAGCTGTCCTGGAGGCTCATAAAGTGCACCTCAAGATGAGGAAATTGCACGTGGTAACGACGTATCCAATTAGTTGTATTCGAGTTATATACTTTGTCATACACAAATTTGCACGGACATTGCATATTCTACTATGCCTCTCTCAAATTAAGTCTTAATAATCACAGTTGTGACAATCCTGGGGGAAGGTCTAAACCCCAATGTGTTGGTTGAATTGAAAACGGAATAGTTCATTTTACACACATTCTAGTTTGAAATACACTTATCAACCTTCCTGTTGACCTCACTGCGCTGAGATACAAGATCACGAAATGCACACAACGAACTAGATTCGTCAACACATGCAATTTTCTCATTTTGAGGTGCACTTTATGAACGTCCAGGACATTTGCCCATAGTTCTGTCACTTGTTAGTGAAAATACACGTACTATAGTTTAAAAGATCCTCATCAATTTCCCTGTTGAAAATCAGCGCACAGAGATATAAGGTCACGAAGTGTACACCTTTTCGTTTCTGTACGTACAAAAAGGGCCATTTTTTGTCACCACTAGGGCCTTGTTTCTAATGATCGACTTAAGAATTATATATATATATATATATATATATATATATATATATATATATATATATATATATATATATATATATATATATATATATATACACTGAAGTGACAAAAGTCATGGGATACCTCTTAATATCGTGTCGGCCCTCCTTTTGCCCGGCGAAGTGCAACAACTCGACGTGGCATGGACTCAACAAGTCGTTGGAAGTCTTCTGCAGGAATATTGAGCCATGCTGTCTCGATAGACGTCCATAATTGTGAAAGCGTTGATGGGGCAGGATTTTGGGCACGAACAGACCTCTCGATGGTGTCCCATAAATGCTCAATGGGATTCATGTCGGGCGATCTAGGTGGCCAAATCATTCGTTGGAATTGTCCAGAATTTTCTTCAAACCAATTGCGAACAGTTGTGGCCCGGTGACATGGCGCATTGTCATCCATAAAAATCCCATCGTTGTTTGGGTACATGAAGTCCATGAATGGCTGCAAGTGATCTCCAAGTAGCTGCACATAAGCATTTCCAGTCAATGTTCGGTCCAGTCGCACTAGAGGACCAAGTCCATGCCATGAAAAAACAGCCCACACCATTACGGAGCCACCACCAGCTTGAACAGTGCCTTGCTGACAGTTTGGGTCCATGGCTTCGTGGGGTCTGCGCCACACTCGAACCCTACCATCGGCTCTTACCAGCTGAAATCGTGACTCATCGGACCAGGCCACGGTTTTCCATTCATCTAGGGACCAACCGATATGCTCACGTGCCCACGAGAGTCGCTGCAAGTGATGTCGTTCTGTCAGTAAAGGCACTAGAGTCGGTCTTCTGCTGGAATAGCCCAAGAAATCCAAATTTCTCCGCACAGTTCTAGCAGACACGTCCATTGTACGTCCCACATTGATTTCTACGGTGATTTGACGCAGTGTTGCTTGTCTGTTAGAATTTACGACTCTTTGCAGACGTCGCCGGTCTCGATCTTTAAGTGCAGGCGGTCGACCACTGCGCTGTCCATGGTGGGATGTTATGCCTGAAATTTCATACTCTCGGCACACTCTTGACACAGTGGATCTGGGAATGTTGAATTCTCTAACGATTTCCGAAATGACATGACCCATGCGTCTAGCTCCAACTAACATTCCGCGTTCAAAGTCTGTTAATTCACGTCGTGCGGTCATCATCACGTTAAAACCTCTTCACATGAATAACTTGAACAGAAATGAAAGCTCTGTAAAAGCACTGCGCATTTATACCTGTTCTATGCGATGCTACTGCCATCTGAAAATTTGCATATTGCTATCCCATGACTTTTGTCACTTCAGTGTATATATATAAGTACTAACTAGTTTTAATGTGAAAATTGTTACTGACTCCTAGAGCAGGGAGCTAGGATGCCTCAAACATAACACTTTTTCACTATCTTTGGCGAAGTTTGGTCGTCCTTGACAGGATCCCCCGATGGTCAGCTATAAAATTTAAAATATATTTCGATTTGGACACTAAAAATAATCGCAAAAAATACTTTGGTTAATGCCCAAAGCACTGAGATAATCGAATTTTAAATAAAGGTAGATTTTATAAAAAAAACACAAAGTCGGTCTAAACTTTACGAATTTTTACAGACCCCCGAAAAATTTTTTAGGGAAAAAGAAAAAATACGTGTCTTCTGAAATTTTTAGAAAAATCCCCCATAAAAATTTTAGCAAAATCAAAAGTGGTGTATATCCGGACACCCGATTTCTGCCCGGTTCTTATAAAAACTGCCTCTTAAAACTTAAACTATCCGGTATCAGCATCTCTATTCTCTCGCCACTTGACTATATTACTAATAACATTCATCATATAGACCTGACAAAATGTTGTTCTAAAATTATTTTACTTTAATAAATTATTTATTTTACCGTTTTTATACTTTTGAAGCTTTCATTCTGAAAAATGCGATATCTTTGTATCCGATATGAGAATCGGATTTCACTTATTTTTCAACTGCTCTTTGTTAGGAGACAAATGAAAATTATCTTTAATTTTCATTTAGATCATTATTTGAAGGTTTTTAAGCGAAATTAACTCCTCTTATGAGTGTCTGAAAGTTAAACGCTAATTGGATCGTTTAATTTTATTTTTACATCAATTGTGTCAACAGATATTAATAATTTATCAGAGACCTTCAAAATGCAATTGGAAAATAATTTTACCAAAAATAAATTATTTTTATCCCGTTTTTATGCTTTTGACGACTATACTTTGAAAATTGCGATCTCTTTGCATCCACTACAGGAATCGGATTTCCGTAATTTTGATGTTTACTACGCTTTTTAAGAGGAAAATAAATAAAATTTACGTTTTTTTAAAATTGAAATCACAAAATGTAAAAATTTTAAACGAAATCCCGCATTTTTTAAGAGTCTCATGTGTCAGAAAGTGAAATACTGCATCGATGTCTGATATTTATTTTTGTTTCAATTATTATAAGATTTTACGCAAAACAATTAACATCTTCAGAGTCAATATATCTAGTATAATTTAACATAATCTAGGGCGGAATATCGATACAGCCGGATGGCCACAAACACCAACCTAAAAAGTTAAATGGTTCAATTTGCGACATGCTCCCCCTCCTCTTCGAATACATTACTACTGCTTGAATTTAATTTTTTTTTATTAATTATTTGAGCTTTCTCATTTATTTTCGCAAAATCATTTGATTTTTTTTAAAAAAGGGGACTTTGATTAATCCTGGACGGACCACTGGCTTTATAAATTTATCTAAAAAAGCAAAACGAATGTAATGTAATGAAGCACTTTTTTGTGTTTGTTAATGATAACTTTCTGTTTATATTAGGGTGAGTTCTGGTAAGTGCGTACCCTTTTTTTCAAAGTTCATGTTCTCAAGGATGCTGCTTTGTTGAAAAATCTTGTACACTCACAATTTTTTTTTAGTTTTCTTTCCAGATCCTTTACTAAGATTTTCAAGCATATAATATGTCAATTAAACCATAAGCATAGGTTTTGTGACCTGGTTTATGACACCTATTCTAAGGTACGCACTTTCCCTATCTAGCGGGGTAAGTGCGTCCACCTTAAATTATGTGAATATTAGCAGGAAAAAACTTAGGGCACATATTAAATCTGTTAGGTAGTTAATTGCCTTGGGATAATTCCTAATACTAGAGATCAGCACTTGCTTGCATGGATGAAACGCAATCAGTGATACCCCAAGTGTCTTGCGAACAACTGTGATTTGAAGATTGAGAGAGTTGTGTCTGTGATTCTTCCTTTGTCCTTTTAATAAGATCAAGTGAGCAAATGTAAGTTGTTTTTATTTAGTAATAATCACTTATACTCTACATAGTTTATTTTGGTTTAATACATTAATCAGTCCGTGTTTAAGCCAGGGTTCGCACTTACCCCTTCTTAAATGTAAGATGAGACATGTGCTTCCAATAGCGTTGTTGTAAGTGCGTACCCCTGTGATTTTCTTTAATTCTATTCGTATGGTAGATCGTTAGGCGACCTGAGTGAACAATTCGTTTTTTTTTTTTTTTTTTTGAATAAATACGGTTTTAAAATATTTTTCTTATTAGAATCAGCAGCAGTAAGAAAAAACACAAAATAAAGAGAAAAAAAAAAAGAAAATAATTGATCATATGATACTTGTACTTTTTTTTCTTGTTTATTGAAATAGTTTTTCACAAGGTGCTCTTAATTTTCTTAAATATAATTTATTCATTACTCCACCATCGTTTTTTGAATCAGTTGGTTCCTTAGTTAGTGTTTCACTTAATTTCATTGCTTCATTTGTCATTCAGGTTTAAATTAAGTATAGCTTATGATCGCTACTTTCAACGAAAAATTTACTAACTGATACCTAAAAGCCAATATATTTCAGAGGTAATGATAAAAATGGAAATCTTATGCCACATTCAATGTAAATATAAATACTTGATGGAAATGACGTCGAATTTATAATCGGCTTATAAAAGAGTTATAAGCAAAATTAAAGGTGAATTACGAGAGTCGAACTTTTAACGTAATGGTACACACTTGCCTCATCATAATGGTACGCACTTGCTCCGCATAATAGTACGCATATGCCTCATGATAGTGGTACGCACTTGCCCCATCATAATGGTACGCACTTACCCCCACCTTACTTTAAAGAAAGGGAAAGTGCGTACCGTCATACAAACAAATTTTAATTAGAGTATTTGATCAAAATACCCCATGTATGTTATTAGTAGCTATCACTCAAACGAAACAACTTGCATTTCTTGACTTCAATAGCTCGGTATGACTACAAGAGAAACTGAAACAAAACCTTCTCAATCTTCACTTTAGAGTTTTTTTAAAGACATTTAAGTTGTCTCTGATTGTGTTTCGTCTATTGAATCCAGGCCTGAATTCTACCTATTGAAATTATCATTAGACAGTTATCTAACATAGTCGATGTGTTGCAGAAGCCATTTCAGGACAGTGTTCATATAATTCCCAGTGGACGCACTTACCCCGTGGACGCACTTACCAGAACTCACCCTATAATACTACTTAGGTGGTATATTTTTAACACAGTTTTTCTTACAAAATTATATACGTTTTCTCAAAACAGGTAATTAGTATTGATAAAAATATTTTTAACAAATGTCCAAATTAGTTTTCACAAGATTCCAAAAACCCGACCTGAGAAAAATATCCTGGATTGATCACCGCAATGAATGCATGGGTCTATTCAGGATTTTTCGCAGGGTCTCTTTTTTGTAAAAAAAAAACTAAATAATTTTGTGAAAATCAAATTATTTTGCAAAAAAAAAAAGATTTAAAAAAATCGAATTTATACATACAATTATGCATTCGAGAGGGGGGGGGGTGGCGCAAATTGCAATTTTTAGGTGGGTGTTTTTACGGCCTCCCCGATGTATCAATCTCTTTTTAAACTACAGATTGTGTTAAATCATACAAAATATAAACTGAAGATGTTTCAAATCGTATAAAAACTGAAACAAAAATAAAATTCAGATGAGCTAATATTTAGAAAAGTGCCAATTTAAGTCCCAAGTGAATTTTCGCTAGTATTTCAATAACTAGTTAAAAAAAATAATTTTCCCCAGAAAGAAGACAAGGTTTTGCTTTCATTTCATCTAATAATATCAGAAAAAAAAAACTTCTTCAAAAAATATTTGTTTTATACATCAAAAATCAGATCGGTAACGTGTCCGCAGTAGCAAAGCTTAGCATGCAAACAGCTTAAGCGCACTTTCTAACTTCCCAAAAAAACCGCACTTGTACAAAAAACGATTCTATTTTTACCCCTTTGTTAATATTTTACTTCGTTTTTGTTTTAATTGATTTCTGATTTTCTATGGAATGCGAAATAAGCGTGTCCCTCAGTTCCGCGCCAGAGCGGTAACAATAACTTCCGATCTATATTTAGGCTCCTAAAATCATTTCCTGCACCGATACCCATGATACTGAGTACCTGGTGTGATATTTTATCGCATCGTAATTAAAAATTTGTATTTCTGCATCTAAAAGAGCAGGTAAGATTTTTTAAAGTGATTTATAAAATGTGTGTCATTTAAGTCATCAGATCGGTAACACGAGCTAAAATGCGCAGTTTTTATTATTTTAAAAGTTATTTTATATATGAGTATAGTCCTTTATTACAAGTGAAAAAACCACGTGTTTGATTTTGGTTCAGCGCGATCGACTCGGGAATAAAAATAAAAAAAATTGTCGGTTTGTCAGATCAGTAACAGTCAGAGCGGTAACATTGAAAAACAGCGAATGTATTACCGAACTAACTCTCACGTTTCAGAATTATTAAAAAGTAAAAATCATAAATTTTAGCCATATATTAAATATTTTTGTTTTTTTAAAAATGAAAAGCAATGAGTTTTAGTACAATTGCTTAATTTGTGGTTTGTATGACCTGACAATAGAAGTTAGTAAAATAAGAAAAATTGACACTGCAGAAATTAAGTTAATTAATTATTATTATTTTATTTATTTACTTATTTTTTTGGTGCTTCAATTCCTCATAACTTCGCTAAATAACTAGATAATAACTAGCATGCTAAATTTGAATTTCTAATCAAGAAATTAAATTTCCTCCTGCAACTAATTAAAGAAAAGCAAGCAGAAGAGTTGTGTATTGAAAAAGTTGTGTGTTGTTTCAAAACAAAACAAATGTTTTATTAGCTTGGACTTGGTAATCTCATAATTTATTTTATTTAAAAACCTTATGGCTCATTTTTATTTCCAAGAAATGTTTTTTTATAATAAAATTTGATTTTTTAGCTAATATATATATTTTAATATAATTATCTTAATTCTATGTTAAAAATACAAGGAAATGACATCATTTTTAGAGATGTTAATGAAGACTAAAATATGTAACTCGTATTAATATCAGATCTGTAACACTCATCAGATCTGTAACGGCTTAAAAGTGAGTAATCTAAGGAGGGGGTAAATAACTTCCTTGACCTCCCCCCTTTTATTTTCTTGCATTTAGACCCAATTTAGACTTAGAATCCAATATTAATTTTTTTCTGCAAAAAAATTTTTAAATCAGGAAAGTAACTTCAAATTGGCACTTTTCAAAATATTGGCTCAGATATCGATTTAGAATTTAACTTTCTGACACAAGCCACTCTTAAAAAACACGAGATTTCGTTTAAAAGTTTTGAATTTAATGAAAAATAAAAATTCATTTCATTTATTTTCCTTTTAAAAAAGCGTAGTAAAAATCAAAAATATGAAAAATCAGATTCCTGTAGCGAATGCATAGAGATCGCAATTTTCAAAGTGATATCATCAAAAGCATAAAAACGGCATATAAAAGAATTTATTTCAATAAAATCATTTTACGATTGCATTTTAAAGCTCTATGATAAACATATTATTAATATCTGTTGACACAATTAATGCAAAAATAAAATGAAACGATCCATTCAGCGTTTAACTTTTAGACTCATAAAAGAACAGTTAATTTTGCTCTTCAAAAAATTTAAAATAATGATCTGTACAAAAAATTAAGAGAATTTTCATTTACTTGCCTTTTAACAAAGGGTAATTAGCTTGAATAATGAGTAAATTCGATTCTCATATCGGATGCAAAGAGATCGCATTTTTAAAAATGAAAGCATCAAAAGTATAAAAACGGTAAATAAATCATTTATTAAAGTCAAATAATTTTAGAATCACATTTAATCAGGTCTTTCTGATGAATGTTATTAATAATCACCGACATGTTGCCATAAATTCGGAGGAGAAAACATGGAATTAGGAAGATGTAGCAAAACGGACTTCAAATAATAACAGCCGAAAAAGTACATTAATTCCTGCATATAACCGAAACACCCCTGTAAGCATTAAAAAAATTCCAGATAATTTTCTGCCAAAATAAGGTCAAAACATCGCACCAAAGAAGCTAACTTTAAAGAGCTGATACAGGGGTGCCCATCCCCCCCCCCCCAAGTTGAATGGCCCAAATCCCCCTCCCCAAAAAAAATTTCACAGCCCTCTTGTGCTTTTCTTTTTTATTTAATTAATTTTTTTAAATATTTATTGTTTTTAATTTATTATTTTTTTAAATATTATTTATTTTTTTGCATTTATTATTTTTTATATATTATTAATTTTTTTAAAGTTGGAATTATACGCAGAATAGAATTTTTTCCCCCCTTTCCAGACATTCCAAGCACACACACACGTACAAAAAAATGAAGAAATAAAATAAATAATTTAAATAAAACAAATAAATTAATAAATATTTTAAATAAATAATAAATTAGTTTTAAAAAATCCACCCCAAAAAATTTTGATGGCACAACTTGCGCCATAACCCCCCCCCCCCCCACTGAGCTGATAAGTCTATCAGAAACAATCACAATTTTTCTCCAACCCTAGCTTTCTGTTTGCAATTCTATGTTCAATTCGCTGATATGTGCTATTATTATTATTTTCTTTTTGCTTGAGTCATGAGCGGGGAGAAATTCTTACTCTGCATTTTCAGAGAAATCTATTAACAGTAACATCGCAGCAAACCACTTTGATTTGCATATGACAAAGCAAACGAGCACAATTATTAGAGCAAAACAACTACCTTTTAAGTTATTAATTTCTTTATAAAAGAGAAACCAACTAAAGTACAAAAGTTGACTAACAGATTTATCGCTTGCCCGAGCACCATAGGCAGGAAATGTGCCGACTTTTTTTTTTACAAAATTACCGGATTTGTTTTAGGGCTGCGACATCGATGTCGATGTTTTGGAAACATCGATGTTTTTACCATCGATGTTTGAGGTTCGATATTTTTCCAACATCGATGTTGACTTCGATGTCGATGTTTTATATTCCAGCAAAGAAATCGAAAGAAAAATATACGATAAGCATACTTATAAAAAAGTTTTCATCTTTAATCAGAAGCTGCAATATTAAATTATAATTCAATTAATTATGCTGCTCATTGGAAAGAAATTTCTATGATTATTATCGATGTTTTTCTCTCGATGTTTCTGAAACATCTATAATTTTTTGCCATTTTTTATGTCTTTTAATAATTGTTGTTTCGCGTTCAGTGTTTTTTTCTTCTTTCGATGTCATTTTTACATCTTAACAATAAACAATAAAAATATGCGATAAAAAAGGTTCATCTTTCTTTATCCACTAGAAATATCTACCAGATCGGATTTTTTTTTTTTTTTTTCACGAACTAACGATGATTTACTGTCAATGATTTTTGAACATCGTTGTTTTGCATTTGATACTGTTTTTGATGATGTTTTACATTTCAGCAAAAAACAAATTTTAGAAAAACATGCGACAAAAAAGTCACACAGTTAATCAACAGTTGCAGTATATATCTTACTGAAAAAAGTTTTCTTAATTGACATCGATATCTCACGGTTGATGTTCCAGGAGACAAAAGATAATCTAATTGAGTGATATGAGGAGAGGTGCTTGTAATGGGGAGTAACGGAATAACTGTACATTCAAATGTGTAAGCAATTAGAGAAAAAGATGCGATGTTTTGAAACATCGATGTATCAATACCATTTTGGTCATCATCATAATGACATCAACATTTTGATGTCATTATTTTCCAACATCGATGTCGCACCCCTAGTTTGTTTATAAGTCGATTCCCTTCTTTCACTTCAGTAAAGGCCCCACAAATTATGGGTTTTTACACGATTTTTGATTTCAGATTTGCTTTTTTAATGAATAATTTGTGAAAGGTTCGTTTTGTTTGACCCGCATTTTGTGAAGGGTCCGTTAACGGACCCGAATTTCCTCTGGTACGTAAAGTGATGTAAGTTACAAAACGTTGCATTTCATTCTTCGGTGAATATTGGTCGCACTAATGACAACCTTTCTATGTTAAAATTGTTTTTTATGCTCTTAATTTCCCTAAATATAAGTTAGGGGACCTAGGATCCAAATAAAGAGTTAGCTTCTGTATTTTTTTCCCTACTTCAAGCTTTTAACATCTTAACTCTGCAGGTTATTTTGAGCATTTTTGCATTGGAAGTATGTCTCTGGGATGAGGGTTATAAATACAAATTAGAGGTCCTGCAGTTTAAAATGGAACACGTTGTATCAGAGGCGCAGACTTGCAAAAATTATTGGAAAGGGCCCCAAGGCCTGGAGTTAGGTCTACTAATAGGGCCCTAAGCTAGTTCAGGTTTTTAATCCCTTTATGTAGTCTGGACAACTTAGTGGGGGAGGGGCAAATGTGGTTGTTGTCACTGTGTGTCTTTTTCGCTGATGCTGCCCTCGAATGTATTCTTATTTTTATTGCGTGTCTGTTTTTTTTTTTTTTTGACCTAAGAGGATGATGGGTATCAAGAGAATGGTACGCAAGCTCTCTCTCTAAGTAAGGTATAGAATTTCAGGGGACTGACTGAATTTTTTTTTTTAAGTAAACTAAAATTTTACATTTTAAATCGCTTAAAGAGTAATTAGCACTACGAAATTTTCAGGGAAAAATATAGAATTTTTCCCCTAAATAATTTTTTTTTAAATTAATCATTCTGTTGCAAAATAAACATTTCTTGTGATTCGATAAATAGTTGACATTAATAGACAATGAGAAGGAACAAGCATCCTCAGGCATTTGCCAAATTATTGACTTGCCAAATTATTGATTTAAAAAGACACTTGCACAAATTATTGGGAGGGGGGTAATCCCCCCCCCAAGCCCCATGGAGTCGGCGCTATTGCCCTGTATATTGACATACACGCAATTGTCACTACACTGCAATGCAAAAGTTTAGACAAAAGCAAATATATGAATAAAAAGAAAACTAATCAGCGAAATGCTTTCACATTTCTACAGCAGGTACACAATATGGTCCCAAATACGAGTCTGGAGTTTTTAAAAATTAAAAGAAAGGAAAATCGGAAATTGCAAAGGACATTTTTTTTATGTTTCAAAAGTTTAGATAAAAGTCAGATTTTATACAAATATCTCTTGAAATGTGATTGGTGGAGGAAAGGGGGGACTTTATTATTCGAATATAAAGAGCAGAGATTGCTGAATGAATGATCAAAATTCCAAAAGCTCTGTAGTTCTCGTGTAAAGAAGATGAGAAAGTTAGGAAGCTGAAATTTGAAAATGAAACCACTTTGCTAATTTTTTGTCTTTTAAATCGGCTTTAGTATGGTAGTACATTGTCTTTTACTTCGTGAAGAGCAAATTCAGACATGCGTATCGATCAAAAAGCCTAAGAAAAATTATATTTGTTAAGGATGAAGGAATTGTAAAAACGGCTCGAAATGACAATTCGCCCCTTAATCCTACAAAACTTCAACTTGGGTCAAAAACAGCATGTGACAGTATAAGTAGATGAACAACTGAATCGGAATGCATAAAAGAAACAAAGAATTTTGCTTGAGCCTCTTCAGACAGAGTGTCCATGGGTGCAAGTTAGGCCATGCTTCAAAGACGGAAAATATTTGAGCCCTCCCCCTCCATGCATACCTAAGAAAATAAATAAAATAAAAAAATACATATATTGTTCATATAATTGTCTAAACTGGGGGTGGGGGGGCTTAATTTTACTTTTAGCAGCAAGATCATAGTTTTAAGTATAGTAATCGAGGGAGGGGTGGGGGAGGATTTGTCGAGACTTTAATTCAAAAAAGCTATTTTTAGACGATGTTTAGTGATATTAGGATAAGGTACGGCAATTTTTGACGACGTTAGAGGAGGAGGCACAGAAAATGAAATCCTAAAAAAGAAATTGTAGGTCATATTTGATGAAGTTAAGGGAAGGGAATAAATGGGGTCGAAGAGAATCAACACCGACAAAGGAATTATGCCATTGCAGCTCGTTTACTCAGAAAGAGAAAGAAAGGCTTCGATACAAATAGTTTTGGATTGGAATAATGATTAAAATGTACTTTAGGTCTTGCATCCATGAGAGTGTCCCAAATAAGCCAGATTTTAATGGGAAAAGCAGCATATGTATCATTGTGACTAAAAAATGAATGTCACTTTCTCTGATAAGAATTATTAAAATTGGGATGGTCTATATGAATTATAATTCTATTAGCCGGACTTGAGAAATATACAATGATCATATGCTGTGCTGCTTTTACAATTAACGTCTGGCTTATTTGGGACACTATGTCCGAAAAGGTACAAGCACAATCCTTTATTTTTTTTATGCATTCCGATTCAGTTAATCATCTACTTATGCTGTTACGTGCTGTTTTTGACCCAAGTTGAAGTTTTGTAGTATTAAGGGGCGAATCGTCAGTCTGAGCCGTTTTTTCAATTCCTTCATCCTTAAGAAATATAATTTTTCTTGGACGTTTTGATCGATACGCATGTCTGAATTTGCTCTCCATAAAGTAAAAAACAATGTACTACCATACTAGAGCTGATTTAAAAGACAAAAAATTAATAAAGCAGGTTCATTTTCATATTTCGGCCTCCAAACTTTCTCATCTTCTTTACACGAGAACTACAGAGCAGAAATGCTGGAAGAAATTACCCCCCCCCCTCCCCTCCTTTTTTTTGTAAGATCAAACCTTGCTTCGACTATTAAGCATTAAGCCCTCAGATAAGGCAGAACTTCATATAATTCGCTGACTGCTCGGACATACCATCGAGAGACTGCAGTTTCGTCATTATTAGAAATAATTAGTCTGGAATAGGTGGCAACCGAGCTGGAGGCTTAAAACGTCTTATAGAAGAGAAGAGATCCAAGCAAACTGGTAGCTAATGTAAATATAGCAGACATGAGAGATACCCCGCAACAATGGTATGGTTCAACTTGTACCAATGGTGAACTGTACCATTGTTGCAGTCTATCCCTAATGCACTAATTTTACAGTAGCTACCAGTTGGTTCATCTCTCTTAGCTTCTATAAAATGTTTTCTGTCTCCAGCTTGGTTATTACATATTCCAAACGGACGAGTTCTAACAAATAAAAACTAATCTTTGGATGGTATTACCGAGATTCATATGTATTACTTCTACTGTTGAAATGATTACTTAAAGACTCACTTTTATGTTTTGTATGGTTATTATTTACTACATTTTAAGGAAGAAAAGTAAAATAATTTAACTAAAAAAATCCCAGAAAGTTGCAGATTTTCATAAAAGAGACTCATGTCTGAAAGATGCAATATTTGCAATGACTAATGTTGAAAAGTGTGCTATCATGGTGCCAAATAGCAATGATAAAACTAAAAGCAGTATTATTATATTTTGTCAAAAATAAAGTTTCCTTTTCAGGATGACGACATTGTAAAAAAAATTCCCCGACTTTTCCCTGATTTAGTTTACCAAATTTCCTTGATTTACATTGCCAATGACAATAACTTCCTCTCTTGCTCTTTTTGAAAACCATTGTAGGTTTTTTCTGGAACATTTAAAATGCTTTTAAGCTGTTAATTAAAAATAAAGTTTTATAGGGTTTTTTAAACAAAAACAAATAAAAATAGTACAATAAATTATCTACATGGAAATGTAAAAGGAAATTTAAACAAAATACTTTGCTTCCATTGCTTTGCATAAGAATTCTAAGAAATTATTAAAATCCCTCTTAAAAACATATGTTTAATTAGGAAAAACTAAAAATTTTATACTGGAACAATTTTTAAATAAATTTTAAAGTAGTTTTACAATTGCTGCAAAATAATGTAGCAAAAGTAAAGGCATAAATGTGATATAACTATACTTGTGTAAATAACAGACAAATTTAAGTAATACAAATTAAAACCTTTTGTCACCCATTCATAAGGAACTATTCTCTAATTAAGAACTTACGTTTTAAGCATGTTACAGCATTTTAACCATAAAAAAATAAAAATATTACATTATGTACACTAGATAACTTCATTTCAAATGATTTTATTATTAAAGTCTAAAGGAAAAAAAGTTTCTATAATCCATAGACAAACTGATTTTGGTTTAATATACGAGGGTTGTTGTTTTTTCAACCTCCGATTGCACACTATGAAGGCCAGGCATGCGGCAAATGGCCGGTGTGCATAGTAGATGACTATGCATCTCTTCATCTACACAATCTGTCAATGGCGAGTTCAACATGTCATTTTGTGTTGAGCTGCTGTCACATAAACATGACTGTCACTATTGATTATCTCGCCCAGTGTAAATTGCGAATTACTGCATTCTTATTGTGAAATTTTGCGACACTTACAGAGAACTATTCAAAACAATCAAAGAAGCGTTCAGACTTCTGAAATTGTTTTGATCCATGGCAATACCTGTCATTGCCAATGACAATAAACCTGTCATCATAGCGCTCGTGTAACCTAACGGTTCCTTCAGCAATTTCAGTGGGATATTTTTAAACACCCACCATAAAGTTCCGACCGAGCACCAAGTGACTTTCATCTGTTCCCTGAACTGAAGCAGGGACTTTGGGACCTCAGCTTGGGGTCTGGAAAGGCATCAGGCTTCCACATTGGTGTGTGTGAAGCCCATAGACACCGTCACAACTCACTTCCAATCATTGGCGGCAACATTTTACAAGCAGGCTACTATTTAGCTTGTTCACAGATATAACAAATGCTTCAATCAAAATGATTATGTACAGAATTGTAGAGCATTGTACCTTACTTTTGATACTAAAATAATTTTTGTATTTGAATCCGGTAATTTTTTAGAGCCTATCGGAGGTTGAAAAAAAAAAACCCTCGTACAATTTTAAGCAACTAAATTGAAAAACATAATTAACAATTTTTAAAATTTTGAACAAAATGAATTTATAAAATAAAGATTTCTATTTGAAATCATGATTATTGTATGCTATTTACTTAAGATGATGAGTAAATGCAAGAGCGCTGTAAAAACGGTGAGTGCAAATGGAAACTGCTTCTTTGTCGGTAGATTGTTTATTTTATGTAGCATAAAACTTCAAACTATGTAAAATAAACAAGCCTACAGAGAAACAGGCTTCGTAAGAGAATCTTGCTGTAAATTAATGTTTAATACTTTGATATTGAGGGAGAAAATAGCGGCAGCGTTTTCTCGCACCTTCATTTGGGGGGGGGGGGTGACAGAAAATGAGCAAGAAAGTATGGTACTTCATTTTGAGAAGCAAAATCAATATTTTTTTTCCTTATTTAATCAGTTTTCCCTATTTTTTTTTTATTTCATCGAAATTTCCTGACTTATCCTGATTCCCCATATCTGTCGCCACCCTGCTTTTGTTTAAATTTTAAGAATTTAAAACATTCTAGCTGTTTTTTATTTCAAGTTTGTCTCAAAATTTTAATCCTTTTTCTAGCTCCTGCAGCTACTCCAGTAAACATATAATTTTGAATTAAGTGTATCTTAGTGCATCACCTATATTTTTACACCCCCCCCCCCTTTCTCTTAACCAAAATTATGTACCCTTAATTGTTTCAGAAAAAAAACAAAGTAACATTCCATAAATATTTGATAAATATACTCCTTTTCTTTCCTTTTTTCAACATTCATCTAGTTTAAAAACTGACTTGAAAATCAATTTACAACACATTTTCTTTTTTTACCAAACAATTTTTAAAAACAGATCACTTTACAATTTTGAAATCTAACTCTTTAAGAGCTAAGCAAACACACAAAAAGTGAGATCATTTCTAACTTCTTTTTTGCAGTGACAATAAGTCGTGTTGTTTTAAAAGCTCAAGTAAGCTCAAGAATGGGAATCAATAACTTTATTTTTCAAAAGTCATACAAAGTACAAAAAAGTCACTTTTTTACAATGCAGTTGGAGTTCAGTATATGTTTTCTTCAGACTTGAAAACCTAAAGTATAAACTTTAAAAAACAACAGAGAATTTTTTTGATAAACAACCTTAAACTCCTGGTAATTTCAACAGCTAGCCTTTTTTTCTAAACTCCTTTTAACTTTTTGCATATCAATAAAAATTTTAAGTAAATACATAATATTCAGGGTTGATAAAAATTACGATTTTTTTAAATATAACAAATTGGATTCTTTTGATTTAAATAGAATTTTTTTAGTTCAAGTTTAATTATGTTTGTGTGTGTAATACTACTAAATTAAATTGTTCAAGTCAGATGTCTAAATCAGATTCTTTGAAAAATGTATAAAACTGAAAATGTAAGTAAGAGTAATTAATAAATTAGTAGAAAATAATTAATTACAATGTACAGATTTTTCCTTGTTTTATTTCTATAATTTTTCCTTGTTTAAATCTATATCGTATAAAGAATGCTTCACATGTTAATTCATACACATGTTAATTTGTAAATGAAAACAAGTTCAGTTGCTTTGTCATTTAAAAACCTGTTGTGAAGTTTCGATTGAGCTAACCCATATGAATTATACCATCCAAATCAATTTATTTCCTAGATATCTTTTAACAATCAAATGAAAAATATTTGCCTTCTCTACTTAAATAATTGTAAAATAATTTGAAAATAAAGAATTATAGTAACTGTGGAAACTAAGAATAAAAATAACGTAGAACATTGAATTATTTTCTTCAAATAATGATTTTTATTAATTTATTTAATTATTTTTTAAAGAACCATAAAACTAAATCCATGATAACAAAAAAAAAGGAAGAAACCTACATCTCTCTCTCTCTTGACTTTTACAGGGTGCGGCAAAAAAACACGGACAAAGTTTGTCATGTCCTGACACCAACACGTTTTACCATACACAGCTAATTCTTTTTTTAAAAGATTCTATTTATTTTCCTGTATTGAAGAGTGCAGTGTTGATTTTGTACTCATCATTGTTGCTTTGTTTGCAGAGTGACAGAAAGATACGTTGCTTTTTTTTTACTGTTTCGGGCTGGTAAGCGTTAATTTGTTTGCTCAAAATTCCTCGACAGGCAGTTTCTGATGCAATTAGCCGGTACAATTGGTCATGACTTACGCCGTCCAAGAAGCAGAAAAAACGGACCGTGAACACATTTTTCAACCATAGGCGCATCAAGAGGTGAGTGCAGTGAAATTCAAGGGTCTCCATTCAAAAAATCAACCGTGAGATCGAATCAGCAACCGATCAGTTCGGCAAATAGCTGAACAAGAACTCAAACTGAAGCGGTACAAGCTCCAAAATGTGCAACTTCTCACTGAATAGAACAAGCGCGTGAGACTTTAAACAAGTGAGCGGCGGAAGCACATCCTCTTCACAGATGCGAAGCTGTTCACTGTGGAACAGGCACATAACCGCCAAAATGACAGAATCTGGTTCACTGAAGCTCCTGGCACATCAACCATTGTTAAACCCACCAAAATCCACAATCGGTGATGGTCTGGGGAGGAATTTGCAATAGCGGCAAGACTCCTCTTGTTTTTGTGGATTAAGGGGTCAAAATCAACCAAGAAGTGTATCGCCGCAACATTCTTCAGGACGTCGTACTTATGTGGGCCCAGCAGCACTTTGGTGATGAGGATTGGATGCTCCAGAAGGATTCAGCGCTGGTTAACAGGACAAAACTACTCAGGACTTGTGCCGGACCCCAAACCCAGATAATATAGACGAACTTACGAACGCCGTTCGCAGAAAACTTTCAAAGTTTGCAGAAAATTTTTGCATTTTGTTAAAAAAGTTTAGGAACTTTTCTATCTGAAATATGTCTTGATTTTGTTCATTGTGGGGCAGTAGCTTGTTACATACAAAACTGACACATTCATTAATCATGACGGATTGACAACCAACCTCATGGTAGAACCTGCACTTCATACAACTTGATATTTTTGTTGTTGGTAGCACTTTAGGATTCAGAAGCCCTCTTTTTTTTGCAGAAAATTTTAAAGAAATGATTTAAGTTTGCACACAGTTTTACATTCAGGGCCGCCGTTTGGGGGGGAATACTGGACCTCTAGTACCCGGGCCCGGAGCTTTTGGGGGCCCGTAAGCAGGGCCATGGAGAGGTTTACCGAGGCAAAGTACTGACATGCGCCCCCCCCCCCCCCCCACCTTCCAAAAAAAAACTTCAATACTGAGACAACTTACGTTCGGTGCAGTGAAGAAAAATAATAGTATTTCGTATTTGCTAATTTTTCTTCCAATTTTATATTTTTGTGTGTTTTATATTTTTATAATCTGCTCCTGTGCTGTACTTAAGTATACTATGATATAAATGCGTATGAAATAAATCAGAAATACATAACACAAATTTACAAATAATATTCCTACTTCAATTTACTAATAACTATTAATAATTCTATCACTACTTCACAAAATTAATAATACGTATTTACATAAATTACACATGTATGTGTTTTAAAATCCTTTGAAAAAAATTACATTTCTTGACTATTAAAAGCGTTATTCCTCACTTTGAAAGTTCATTAAAACTTTCCATTGTACATGTAAGAAATGCCTGGTAAGTACTACAGAAGATAGCCCCCTAAGGCATTGGGCTACGAGCACTCGTTGAGTTGCTGTGGACACATGTAGATGCGAGATGTTTTTGCTTTGCCTACACAAAAATGAAGTTCAGTTAACAAAAAAACTGCCTTTTTTAAACCAGCAGCCCGGGCCCCCTCTTGGGCCGGGCCCCGGGGATTTTGCCCCTGCTGCCCCCTCCTCTCGGCGGCCCTGCCCGTAAGGTAATGAACATGTTTTTCCCGTAATAGTGTCAATAATTGCATCAAAAAGAAAAAAAAAAATCTTGCTTTCCATTGCCGATTCTCAATATGAAACAATTGCTAGAGGGTCATTCCACGTCAGTTCACCCGACCATGTAACCCATGTCCTCGGATTTTGATAAAATTTGGTGTATTTAATATTTTTATGGTGGTAAGTAACCATATGAATTCTTTTGCCCATATGTGATCTGGTTTTTGTTTTACAGGCGGTCAAACTTTTCAAAAAATTGCATTTTCTGTCAACCGCTAAGCCTAATCTGCATGTATAAGTATCTCTTCAGTAAATTATGACGGGTGCAGAAATCTTTCAATATCTCTAAAAATTCAGATATGTTGCTGAAAGTATGAGGATTTAATAAAAAAATACTTGAAATTTATATAATGTAATTTTGTTTGAATAAAATTTGAATAAACTACAACAAGCATTTTTTTTCTTGTGCAAAACATGAGTTTACTTAAGTGACATTTCACGAAAAGGCGGAGGTCCTATTCAATAATGGAAGCATTCGAGATGGGCCTGAAGGTGTGTTCTATCATTGCAAAGAATAAAATTAGTGTTTTTTTTCGTTTTCTCGTTGCTATTGCGCAATATACACATTTCAGTACCAAAATTTTTGAAAAAAAGTTCTAGTAATTTTCCTAACCTAAATTTGACTGAAAAGCAAACATACCTTTTAGGTGTATTTACAGTCCTATTATACGACTTAAAAATCATCTTAATCGCTTATCATGTAGAAAGAAAAGTGAGAAATAATTTATGACTCCCAAATTCAGTTGTGAAGTTCAGCAAAACATCAGTTGTAGAATAAAGATGTGCAAAACATGAATTTACTTTAGTGGCTTTTTCATGAAGAGGCGGAGGTCATATTCAATAATAGAAGCATTCGAAATAAAACTGAAGGTGTGTTCTATCATTGCAAAGAATAAAATTAGTGGCTTTTTTTCGTTTTCTTGTTGCTATTGCACAATATACACATTTCAATACCAACATTTTTGGAAAAAGTTCTAGTTATTTTCCTAGCTCAATTTTCAATATTTTATGCGTAAAGTAAGCATTGCTCATGCCTTTGTAACATGAAAAGTATTGTAATTAGTTTTAATGATTTATAATTATATTGAATGTGCGAAGAAGAGATAGGATAGTCCAACTTTGAAGAAAAAATAATAATGAAAAATATGAGTTTCTGGATATTATCGGATTGTTTGTCTTCGAAGTGTTTGTGTGATCCTGTTTTCAGCAAATTTAAGGAATATACTGTTTGATATTTTAACGCTCGACCTAACTTGCATGTGCGCATGTATCAGGTCTCTTTTTATTTTATTAAAATATGGGTGATGGTGATAAGAGGGATAAAGAAAGTGAGTGGATAAAGCAGTGAGTAACCGCCCCTTTTTGCCGAGTTGGAGGCAGAAATCCTCTTGTAAAGCAAAGAGAGCCGAAAAAAACTGGTAGCTAATCTGAAATTAGAACACCAGCGAGCGACCGCACTTGGTACGGTTCAACTCGTAAACGATGTACCGTACCAAGTGCGGTCGTTCGCTGGTGTTCTAATTTCCCATTAGCTACCAGTTTTTTTCTGCTCTCTTTGCTTAAAAAGAGGATTTTTGCCTCCGACTCGGCTAGTTTCGTGTTCCGTGCTGATGAGTGCATAATAAGCACGAAACTGCAGTCAATGGATCTAAATAGCAGAGTTGGCGATGTATTGAATGTTTTTGCCTTAGCCCTTGCTTAGGGGAGGTTACTCACTGCTTTATCCACTCACATTCTTTATCCCTTTTATTACTATCACCCATATTTTGATAAAATAAGAAAATACCTGATACATGCGCAAATGCAAGTTAGGTCAAGCGTTAAAATATCAAACAGTATATTCCTTAAATTTGCTGAAAACAAGATCACACAAACACTTCAAAGACAAACAATCCGATAATATCCAGAAACTCATATTTTTCTTGATTATTTTTTCTTCAAAAATTGGGCTATCCTATCTCTTCTTCGCACATTCAATATAATTATAAATCATTAAAACTAATTACAATACTTTTTGTGCTACGAAGGCATGAGCAACGCTTATTTTACACGTAAAATATTGAAAATTAAGCTAGGAAAATAACTAGAACTTTTTCCAAAAATGTTGGTACTGAAATGTGTATATTGTGCAATAGCAACAAGAAAACGAAAAAAAGCCACTAATTTTATTCTTTGCAATGATAGAACACACCTTTAGGTTTATTTCGAATGCTTCTATTATTGAATATGACCTCCGCCTTTTCATGAAAAAGCCACTAAACTAAATTCATGTTTTGCACATCTTTATTCTACAACTGATATTTTGCTGAACTTAACAACTGAATTTAGGAGTCATAAGTTATTTCTCACTTTTCTTTCTACTTGATAAGCGATTAAGATGATTTTTAAGTAGCATAATATGACTGTAAATACACTTAAAAATAAAGGTATGTTTGCTTTTCAGTCAAATTTAGGTTAGGAAAATTACTAGAACTTTTTAAAAAAATTTTTGGTACTGAAATATGTATATTGCGTAATAGCAACGAGAAAAACCACTAATTTTATTCTTTGCAATGATAGAACACACCTTCAAGCTCATCTCGAATGCTTCCATTATTGAACAGGACCTCCGCCTTTTCGTGAAATGTCACTTAAGTAAACTCATGTTTTGCACAAGAAAAAAATGCTTGTCGTAGTTTATTCAAATTTTATTCAAACAAAATTACATTATATAAATTTTAAGTAATTTTTATTAAATCCTCATACTTTTAGCAACATATCTGTGAATTTTTAGAGATATTGAAAGATTTCTGCACCCGTCACAATTTACTGAAGAGATACGTATACATGCAGATTAGGCTTAGCGGTTGACAGAAAATGCAATTTTTTAAAAAGTTTGACGGCCTGTAAAACAAAAACCAGATCACATATGGGCAAAAGAACTCATATGGTTACTTACCACCATAAAAAGATTAAATACACCAAATTTTATCAAAATCCGAGGACATGGGTTACAAAATCCCGTTTTCCTGGGTGATTTGACATGGATTGACCCTAGTACAAACACTAATGAATGAAACACGTTTGAGGAAAGGAAAATGTACCGCTTTTTAAAATCATCTGGCGATACAAAAAACGTAAAATAAAATCAGATGCACACTTTCGTAACTAAAAAAAAAAGTTTTTCCTCCTGTTTTTTTTTTTACAATTGCAAATGTGCTTAAACGATGGCATGAAAATATGCAATTGGGGGGGGGGGGTGCATGGGGGTGGGGGCGGCATTAACATTGGTGCCGGGCCCCATCGCTGGTAGCGGCGGCCCTGTTTACATTTTATCTAAGTCTGCCGGACCCATTTTTCAGACTTCATCTCCTCTATGGAATGGCCCCCTACTCGCCGGATTTGAATCACATGGATTAGTGTGTGGTTCATTTTTGAGGCCAGACCCTGTGCTAAGCTTGGAGTCGCTGGAAGAGCTGCGGCATATCGCTGAAAATTTCAAGTTATGTTTGGATTTGTGTATCACCGCTGGAGGAAGCCATTTCGAAACCAGCTGAGTATATTATTGTAAGAAGTCTATGTTAACATTATTAATTGTTGTTTTGCTTAATTTCTTTTATTTAATAAAATTATCACAACAAATCTTTGTCCGGGTTTTTCTGCCACACCCTGTAAATCTTTAATGCAATTCACCAAGGACTGAAAAACAGACTTTTTTCCGCAAGAATTTTTGTCTTATTAATATGCCTATTTCATTTTTTAACACTGTTTCCACTTACTGAATATTGAAGACGTTTGTATGACAAGCTCATTTTTAAATGGATACTTTAATAGCTTAACTCCTAACAGATGAATCCCTCCTAACTCCAAACATCTTAGTTCATATATACTTTGCACAATTTTTCTTTTCAATTTTTTTGAGATCATGATTTGTTTATTTTTCTTTGGTTCCAATTTAATTTATTTAATAACTATATGAATCATTCTATTTTCTTTGGGTAAGATCGTTTATAATTAATATTTGCTTGTTTATTGGTTTTTGATATTAAAAATACTCTGAACTTCACTCCCATTAAATTCATTCTTTTGAACTTAAAAATTAATTTTTTTTAAATCATTATTTACATTTTAAATGAATGATTTTTTTTTTTTTTTTTTTTTTTGTAAATCAACCGATTTAAATCGGGTTGATTTCAATCCCTCAATCCTGATAATATTTATATAAGCATGACCTTGAACAAAATGAAATCAATACATAAAAATTGTCAGCATAATGATTCGTAACAGAATGCATTAGATACCTTCTGTGGAAAAAAAAGAAAAGAAAAAAGAAATTGCAAGAGGAAATTTTAGAAGAAAATCTGTGAGTTTTACACTGGAATCAACACAGTATTTTTACACTATATAGCATAGATAAATGTTTTACCATGTTTTGCTTTATTAGACTAAACTGCCTCTTTATTACAGCAGCTTAAGTGCATACATTAATAAAACATAACTGCCAAATTCAAGATTAAACAAATAGAATACTTGAAAGGAAAAATAGGAGCACTGAATGAAAATAGGAGTACGAAATTGTAGCATTTGCTAACCCTTCGGCCAGTACTTTAAGCTTCTATAATTTCTCAGTACTACTATCCACTATGTTTTTTCCTATTCCTGTTTGATTTTCAACAAGATTATAGCCAAGTTTAAAATAAAATTATTTCATATTTAAAAAACATTATTATGTAGGTAAATATTGAAAAATAAAAAACACCATCAATATTTGACTTGCAACCAGTTATTATTTTATACCCAATAGAAAACACTTTTGACATGCTGCAAAATCAGTTACCAAATTTTACAACATCATTAAACAGAAATGAAGCCAAAAAATAATAGCATTTTTACTTTTTAATATTATGCTTAATTAAAATAAGATTTTCCCCCAAATTGGAAAAATATCCCATATTAAATTTATGTAAAATATAATTATCGCACATTCTTTTAGTGTAGAAAGATTTTGCTGTTTTCAAAAAGGTAGTTTCAAGCTACTGCTAGGGTCTTGAAGGGACGATTTTCATATAATTAGAATCTTTCTATTTCAATGCTTTTTACAATAATTGACCTTCCTCTCAAACACTTTTCAGACCAAAGGCCTGCAAATTTTTTATACACACATCAAATCCTAATCACGACATGCAATTTTCAAAGCATGTGTTCGATCGTCTTTGGTATATCTGGCCGCATAAATTAAAATATCTACCTTAATTTCCCCAGCAATCTTTATCCACTTCAGACTCTGCTTCAACGAACTTCACTTGCGAAGAATACAAACATAACTGCTTCTAAACAGAGATTTAATAAAAAAAAAATATATTAAAAATAGCATAATTTAATACTTTCAAAACTAAGAAAATATATAAGGAAATTTTTAGCAGAAATTTGCTAAATGAAACAAAAGTTGAAGGTAAACATTTTCCACTTCTAATGACTTACATATATCACACATTGTAATTCTTACACATTTAAAAATTATTCATGGCTTTACAGTGAGATTATCCATAATGATCATAACACAATTTTATCTGAATTAAATACAAATGAGCATTTACAGTAATTAAATAATCGAAGTATTTTTCAATATTTTTCATAATAACTCAGGGGCTTCCAAGCATAAATTTAATTTTTCTTTTTACATCTATTTTAAAACTTCTATTTATTATGTAGATAATTTAAAAAAACAAAAAACAATGAAGTAGAATCACAAAAATAACCTCAAAAAATATAGTCAGTTGTCAATAATCTCCCCTTCCTCTTTAGAAATGTTCCAATATAATTTATTAGCAGTGTTAGAAATAAGTGGTCGTCAGTCTCATTTTGCGACCAAAATTTTTGATTTGAGGCTTAGATTTCATACACTAGGCGTCAAATAAGAGGGCGCCAGTGTTGCAGGGGAGATTTTTGCTGCTCTGAGCTAAGTGATATTTTTAATGTAAATTGTTTGTTTTTATTGTATCAGTTTTGGTATTTTTATTGTATTTCAGCATATAATTTAGTATTTCTGTGCATTGAGACTTATTTTTGCTTTACTTGCATTCTTAAAGTGTTTTTCAATTTTTTGAGCTAAGCCTAAAATGTGGTGATTCCTTTGTTGTTAGGCCTGTGTTCTTTGTTGGGTGTAGCATTTTAGTTTATTTTTATTTACTACTGACTTAGTTATCTGCATTCTCTGTATCTTTAACTCAAATGATTTCTTATTTTAATTATTAGTAGTTACTCTTAAAATTTTGCACTTTTGTCTTTTTGTATTGCTTTTGTATAAGTGGATCATTCGAGTTATTATGGGTGTTATATGCATTTTGAAAGAGGTTAAGAATGGGAAGGGGAGCAGGTGGATTTCTTGCGACATTTGTCAGATGTTCTGCTTGTATGAGGGAAAAGAGGAGTCCATTTCTGAGGATGATTTCACTTGCACTAAGTGTGCTGAGCTCCTGGACTTAAAAAATAGGATGACCATTTTGCAGGCCCAAATAGCCTCAGGTTGTGGGACAGAGGAGGTAAACAATTCAGATGGAAAGGGGGAAGTTATTAAAAAGGATGTGGGCATTAGCTGTGAGTTAGTTAGTGGGATTATTCCAGAGGTGAAGGGGGAAGTTAGCAGTAAGGAGACAGACTGGGAGACGAAGGGAGTAATATTGGGGGATTCTATGGTGCGTGAGGTGGGAAATTCAATCGGGAGGGTAAAACGTAAGGTGGCTAGGTGTTGTTTACCAGGGGCTCGGGTGAAGGATGTAAATAAGGTTGCAGAGAAGAGGGGGACATTTGATAAGGAGGATATGGTCACTTTATGGGTGGGAACGAACGATGTAGGCCGTAGTAATAATGAGGAATTTAGGAACGAGTGGAATTCCCTGTTGGATAAAGCAACCAACAGTTCGACCAGTGTCCAAGTGGTTGGGTTGCTGCCCAGGTACGGAGTCAATAGGAGCTGGTTAAACCAGCGGGCTAGGTGCATGAACCTGATACTCAAAGAAATTTGCCATATGCGCAGTATCAGATTCATCGACGTGTGGAGTTATTGTAAGCGAGATTGGATTGCTAGGGATGGCCTGCATCTGAGTTCTACAGGGGTTAAAATGGTTAGTGGTTTGGTTTTGGAGTATTCTGAGTCAAAAAACTAAGTTTGAAAGGGGGGCAGGGTTCACGGAGAAGGTTGCAAAAATATGCAAACTATTTGGGTTTAATTAGGAATGATAATAAGGAGGAAAATAAGAGTAGTCATTTCAACAATTTTGATTCAAGAAATCGTAAGGGGTTGAATAAAAACAAGTTGAGCATGCTTAAGGTTTTTTATACCAATGCTCGCAGTATTAGGAACAAGATGGAAGAATTAAAAAGCATAATCACAAATAAGAATTTGGATGTAATTGGAGTTACCGAGACATGGGCTACCAAAAATGATGATGATTTATTGTGTATTCCTGGGTATAATTTGTTTAGACAAGATAGAGTAGGTAAAAGAGGTGGTGGGGTTTTATTTTATGTTAGAGATACTTTAACTTGCAATGAATTGGCAATAAATGACAAACCTAATGATATTGACATGGTTTGGCTAGAATTGATGAGCGGTAAGGGTAAAAAATTACGTTTGGGTAACATTTATAGGCCACCTAATCTAAGCCAGGGTCAAGATGAACAGATGTATCTTATTATTAGAGACATGTCGAGTAAGGGACCGGTAATTATAATGGGGGATTTCAATTTTCCGGGCATTGATTGGAATAATTCTTACCCCAATAATAGTAGAGAAGAGGAATTTCTAAAAGTAATTGGTGACTGTTTTTTAGATCAAGTTGTTTCTGAGGGAACACGGCAGGATACTGTTTTGGATCTTGTTTTCTGCAATGTTGAAGGTTCTGTACAGGCATTATGTGTAGGGGAGCATATTGGGGATAGTGACCACAACAGCATTAGGTTTGGGATTAAGTTTGATATGCACAAAGACAAAAATTTTAGGTTTGTACCTAATTTCAGAAACACTGATTTTGTCGCACTCAGGCAGAGTTTGAAAGCGGTTTTTTCATCAGGTTTGGACAATAGCGATGTAAATTTGCAGTGGACAGAGTGTAAGGAAAAACTAGCAAAAACAGTTGGAGATTTTGTTCCTTTTAGGAGAAAAGGGGTAAACACAAAAATTTGGCCCATGTGGTTCACTAGGGAAACTAAGGATGCTCTAAACCGTAAGCAAGCTGCCTTTCGTCGATTAAAAGAAACTGGTCACAGCGCAGACAGGCTACAGTATTGTGAGGCTAGGCGTAGTTTTAAGTATTTGGTACGGTTTCAGAAAAGAGAATTGGAGCAAAAGCTGGCAGATAATATTGACAGGAATCCAAAGGAGATTTTTGCATACGCAAATTCTGGGAAAGTTCGAAATAGTCAAATTGGGCCATTAGTAGATGAGCATGGAAATTTAATTCAGAATGATGGTGATATAGCAAATGTTCTAAATGACTTTTTTTCCAGTGTTTTTAACGATAACTGTATCTCAACAGTTGACACAAGCTACTACACAGCTTGAGGACTTTGTATTTTCCAGGGAGGACGTATTACTTTATTTGAAAAAAATTAAAACCACAAAAGCTCCGGGACCAGATAATATTTATCCAAAAATTCTAGTAGAATGTGCAGAGGAATTAGTTGACGCTATAGTTAATATATTCAATGCTTCGTATAACTCAGGGATAGTGTCAGAGGACTGGAAACTAGCTAACATTACACCACTCTTCAAGAAAGGGTCTAGAGGCAATGCGGGAAATTATAGGCCTGTGAGTCTAACTTCAGTGGTTTGTAAAATTTTTGAAACATTGATCAAAATTAAGATTATGAATTTCTTAGAAAATAATGAGCTGTTGACTAGTTTGCAGTATGGTTTCAGAAAAGGTAAATCGTGTGCTACTAATTTATTACATTTCTACGACAAGGTTACCATGGCTTTAGATAACAAAAAATGTGTAGATGTTGTTTACATAGATTTTCAAAAACTTTCGACAAGGTGCCTCATGTAGCACTACTCAGTAAATTAGCTGATACAGGAATAGGAGGTAAAATTCTAGTTTGGGTTAGAAATTGGCTGACAGGAAGGAAACAAAGAGTAGTTGTTAGGGGTAACTATTCTAAATGGAGTGAGGTTTTAAGTGGGGTTGCCCAAGGATCAGTTTTAGGTCCACTTTTGTTCATTATTTTTATGAACGATATTCATGAAAATGTTTCTCGAACATGAATTGTTTTGCTGATGATGTAAAAATTATGGGGGTTGTAGAAAACGACGAACAAGTAAATAAGTTGCAACAGGATTTGGATCATATTACTAAATGGGCAGACAAGTGGGGTATGGCAGTGAATGTTGGGAAATGTCGAGTGCTGCATTTAGGTCATGCAAATAAGCATTCAAGCTATTATTTACAGGGTTCAGTCATTAGTAAGGCAGATAATGTTATGGATCTAGGTGTCTTAATAAATCAGGACTGCAAGTTCAGCCAACAGTGCAGCATAGCTAGTAACAAAGCCAATAGGATGCTTGGGTTTATTAATAGATCTATTTCAAACAAATCTAAAAAGGTTCTTCTGCCTCTATATAGAAGTTTGGTAAGACCTTATTTGGAGTATGCTGTTCAGTTTTGGTCTCCTTATCTGAAGAAAAATATTAATGTATTAGAAAGGGTACAAAGAAGGGCTACAAGGTTAATAAACGGATTTTCTAATCTAGACTATGATTCCAGACTTAGAATGCTTAATATGTATAGTAGGGCGTCCCAAAAAAACCGAAAGTCGGAATTTTGTAACACATACCCTTTTATTTTTTTCCTTTTACATCAAAACAATTGTAAAAAAAGTTTCATGCAATTTGAACTACGGTAACCTGTGCCGACTTGCGTCCGAAAGTGCGAACTAGCCCTTTTTCACTAGGCCAAATCGAAAAAAAACTTTTTTCGGAAATTCAAAATTTCATGTTGATAAAACGCTTCCCCTAGATCCCAACATGTCCCAAAAAATCATTTATCCAAATTAAAAAATATTTAGTACCCCAAACGAGGCTTAAAATTCATAATTTTCTTTAAAAAATAGCTTTTTTCCTATGTATTTTGTAAACAATGAAAGATAAATTTTAAGAAATTATCAAGATGAAAAATATGAAGCATAAAGTATATAATTAAAGCTAAAAATTAGTTTTTTCTCTCATTTTATATTTATTTCTCCCTTAAATTACTCAAATTTAAGGTTTTTCAAGTTTTAAGTTAAATTTTTCCACTTCATGTGGGACAAAGTGAAATAGTTAAGTTTACTTGCCTATTTCAAAAGGAACAAATGGAAATTTTGTTCTAAAAATTTTGTACATAAAGAAGGAATAATGCTTTTTCGATAATACTTTTGTTGAAATATTATTTTTCATCTTTGGCAGTTATTTTGAGCTTTAAAAAAATGTGAAAATTTTTCACTTCAAAAACACGGGGCAAAGTGAAAAATAAAATATTTTAGTTATGAAAATTTTTCAATTCGACGATTAACAGTAATTTTCATCAAATGAATGCATAAATAAACGAAAAAATAATTATTAATGAAAAATAAACGAATGAGCAAGTAAATGAATAAATAATATAATTAATGTGTGAGAAAAAATAAATGAGTGAATAAAATAGAGAACGAATAAGAAAATGATTTAATGAATGAGTAAGTAATTAAGTAAAAGAATGTAAATGAATCAATAAATGAAGAAATACGTGAGTGATTTAATAAATGAATGAATAAGTACACGAAATGAACTATTTCACTTTGCTCCGCGTGCACTTGACAAATTACATTGAACATTAAAAATAAAAAAATGCCTAATTTTAACTAAATAAGGACTGCCCTGGATATCAGTAGTTCTGGATTAATAGTTTGGATAATAATTACAAAAATCTTATCCTTTTATAATAACAAGAAATATTTTTGATAAACCACGAATATTACAATAAAGGTATCAAATTTTTAAAATGGCTTGTATAATTTTTTCGTTGATCTTTAGAGCTACTTATTTTTTGACAGGAATTAACTATCTGTCTAGGAACTTAGTTAAAATATTGCTAGATAAGTTACACTGCAAGCTGGGAAAATATTTCACCATTTCACTTTGCCCTGCTATTTCACTTTGCCACACATTACCCTACTATATTTTTTTATCATTCATCTGCAAATGCTGTTTTGAAAGTTTGTTTTTCAGTGATTTTGGGACTTGATATTTTCTTTAAGTGTATCTGCAATTTAAAATTCAAATGATGCAATAAATTAATAGAAAAAATCTAATATTTAGAGAAATATATACATTTTATGCCTCGTACTGAGAACCTAATTTCTTAAAAAAAATTGAATAAATGTTTGTTTAATATCAATATGATTGGCAAAAATGTTTATTGTAATTTCAAAAATTACAAATTATGCCGATTTGTGCTTGAAAGAGTAAACTAGTACTTGTGTACTGAGCCGAATCGAAAAAAATGGGGGGAGGAAGTAACTAATTGTTTAATTAGTTACTTCCTCATATCGCGCATTTGTTACCTGTTATTTTATTATTTTGTAGAGAAAACAATTGATAAGTTCATATCATTTAAAAGATAGCCTTTGCTTACCAGGCTCAAAATTTATGAAAGTTTTCTCAATGAGAGTCCTTGTCTATGGGCGAATAACACTTAATTCCTTGAAGAAAAAAGGATGGTCTCAGTGTTTAGACCAGTAAATGATACAGCTGAAAGAGCTGTAAAAATGATGCAGGACTATCATGGTTTGCTAACAGTTGATGAGGAGCAAAAATATTTTTGTTGTGTTGCTTCCAAGAGCACGGAAATATATACTCTGACTGCAATAAACAAACATTAAAACGATAGTATGTTTAGTAATGTTTTTTGTACTGTAATATTGTGGTAAATAAATCGTTGTCATAGTTTTTTTTTCAATTTATTTATTTTAACTATTTATTTATTTCAAATTACAGATACATTAAAATATCAAGTTCCAAAATCACTAAAGAACATACTTTCAGATGAATAATAAAAAATGTAGTATTTAAAATAGAAAAATTTAACTTAAAACTTGAAAAAACCTTAATTTTGCGTAATTTCCGGGAGAAATAAATACGAAATGAGAGAAAAAACTTATATTTAGCTCTAATTATATACTTTATGCTTCATATTTTTCGTCTTGATAATTTCTTAAAATTTATCTTTCGTTGTTTG
>JAXGGA010005086.1:0-81414 GCA_038373865.1 Uloborus plumipes
CATCCAGAAAAATTTAAATATTTGAAATTTATAGTACGAAACAATTGCTGATTGATTTATAATCTTCATGGTCTAATGATTTTTTTCTTTAAATATTTTTTAAATGTTCAATATCCTTCAAAAGACCTAATTTTGGTACAGTTGAAAGCTATAAAAAATTTATTTTCTTTGTATTATCAAGTAATACTTGATACTTTACTCGCAAAATATGATATGCAGGACAAAATTAGGGTTGGTTCGGGTAAGTGGGCCACTGAGGTAAGTGGGCCACCCCCCCCCCTTAAAACTGAAATGCTCATATGGTTTTTATACTTTTTTGTACTGATCATATAAAATTGCATCACGGTGATTGGTTTTGCATATATTTGGGTTTCATGGAACTTTTTGTTGGATCATATAATTTATGTCAAAAAAATTTCCAAAAAATTTTTTTTTGCGAGTTCAAGCAACATTTTTCAAAGAAGTGCTTCAATGTTAGTTTTTATTATTTTTTCTATGTTCATGAAGTTTTCTTGTAAAGTTTAACCTAAAGTACACATTGCAATAAAATTTTTTATGCAAAGTATTATTAATAAGTGTTTAAGGGAAGGGGTCCCACTTACCCCGTGGTTTTTCTCTATTAGGGTAAGTGGGCCCCCTCACAATAATGATGATTTCAAAATGAAAAGCAGTTTTGATAAAGCAATTTCTACTATGAAATTAAAGATAATTATGGAGACCTAGAAGAAATTGATGTTTCAGCTACAAAAACTGCAAAAGCTGGTAACTATGTATTTTTGAAACTTGCATCAAAGAAAACCATAAAGTTTTATCAAAATCTAATTTTAAAACATGAAACAAATGAAAAACAAACTACAAAATTTGATAGGAAGAATAGAAATAGCTACGCTTTTTATTGGCTTGATGTAGGTGATGTTAGAATTACAACCGAGGATGAAATGATAAAGTTTCTCTCCTAGAAAACTTCAAATAGACGCTGCCATTAAGTGTTTCCGTTTTTTTTTTCAGCACGAAATATTTTTTTCTATTTTGCCGAAATTGATCTTAATCGACTCTATTATATTTATTCAACACTAATTTATATGTAATAGCAAAAAATATGCCTATGCTTTTAATGAATTTCACAGACACAATTGTTTTGCATTCCGCTTTATAATTTTCTGTCATACATTTTAAACGTAAGTAGATATCTCATTAATGGATGCATTTACAAAAAGTATTTCCTACTAAAATTTTACATACTTTATCAGGTAGGATCCGCAAACCCCCCTTTTTTTAGATATGCTCACTTTAAATTTAAATAACTGAGGGGTGGCCCAGTTACCCCTTCCTAGGGGGTAAGTGAGTCCCCTACGTCATTTTGTAAAGAATACCATAGCTAAAAATTTTTAAAGCATATTTTTAGGAAATAATGCTGAACTTGTGTTTATTAATAATGTCCACGATAAAATAAACAGATAAATTTAAGCTGTTTTGCTTTAAAACTTTTGCATAAGGCTTTAAAAACGAACTGTTCTGAAAAGGGGGCCCACTTACCCTAACCAACCCTATATCAAGGGTCATTCCATAGTGACTAACGCAACATTCGCAGCTGAGTTTCGAAATCTTTTTATTTGATACCTGAAGTATTAGGAATAACTTACTTTAATTTTTAGATTTAAAATGTACATGTTTAGTATGTGTCATTTCTACCCATAATTTAAAGCAAAAAAAGTGCTGATGTATTTTTTTCAGCAAAAATAGCACTGTGACTAACATAACATTTTTGCAACCCTAAAAAACGATACTCATCTTACAAAGCTAATTTTTCTGAAAGTTAATCAACCATTTAAAATTGGCTGATATATTTGTAAAAGACAAACATTCCAGTTTAAAAATTATGCTTCACATTTATTAAAGCTGATTTTTTTTTGGGGGGGGGGGGTGCGTCCTTAGTGGTACTTTTAGTTCAGACTTTGTGTGACTAACGTGACCATCAAATAACAAGCAATGCATAGATATGAACAAAACATTATAACTAATCTCTGGAACTTGCACTGCTTTTACACTTTTAAGAACTTTTTTACGTTGTATTATGTTTCCTTTTTTTTCTAATTAGTGTAATAAATAAAATCGAAGGTTGTTGGTTGGTTTGATTGGATTTATTGACGCAAGATCCCATGCATGCTATACTGCGCCATAAAATCGAAGGATTACCTTCAATTAGCTATAAGAAATCGACAAAAAAAAAAAAAAAAATTGAATCAACCAAAAAAAAAATTGATTTTACTGACTGTATAACATTAGTTTTAAGCTAATTAACTCATCAATTTCTTTCTTTTAAAAAGTTATCTTTTTGCAGTACTTTTCAACGGCACATTATTCTTGAAGGTTTACTGATTCATCAAACAAATGGTGTTGTATATCCTGAATTAAAATGCAGTAGGGAACAACATATTCAAACATTTTTTACACAATGAATTTTACAGAGTGCATTTTAATTCTAGGTATCACAGCAAATGTTTTAATTTCTGAATCAACATTGATGCATTTGCTGCAACAAACAGCATCATTTATATTTCACAGCATGTAACATTTTCAAATGTCTTCCAATGAGCTGCCAATTCTCCATTTTGCAGATTATTGGCGGTATTTTCTACAAAATATAAAAGTTCTCATTTGTTAAGATAGAAGTCCTTCCTATTTTTTCAATTCTTTAGTTTGTAATCTTGTGACTTGTTATAGTGCGATTTTCTTTAAAGAGACAGAAAGTCTATATTGTTAAATTTCTATGCAATCCAAATGCTTTTAATAGGTTTAGTATGTCAAATTTTTCAAAATTATAAATGAAAACGAACATTAAATTAAATAAATTTTAAATAATAACAGTTATTTTTAAAATGCTACGTTAGTCACATCTAAACTGTTACGTTAGTAACAGCTCTACTGTTGGGTCATTCCATGGTAACTCAGGTTACATTTCATACTTTGTGCCTTGTTTTACACTTATTCTGAGGAAAAATATTTTTTTTGAAAGATTAGTGAAAATTTTTTAAATTTTAAATTACTTTTAACTTATTCAGGAAATGCGAAATATGTTTATACATATAATAATTATTAACCAATATATTAATTTACTTTGGTAACTCAGGTTACCTAAAGCAGACACCTGACATACTTAGTTCACCAAGCTTATGCTCTTGCTAAAATTTTCGATTGATGCAAAGTATTGTACATAAATATATAGATTCTAAGCTATTAAAACTTACATTTGAATGTAAACAACTACATGGAGTTTTTTTAATTAATTGTTCACTCAGCAACTCAGATTACAAAATTGTTGGTAACTCAGGTTACACATCACAAAAACTCTTTCAATATTACTTTTTTTTCCTAGTAATTAATTTAAGCTATCTGAAAGAAACACTGTTGCCAATGAAATTTAACATATTTTCGACAAAATCAAATGAAAATTATTCAGAAAAATTTGTTTTGAAAAATGACTTGCATGTCCTACTTTCTATGGAATGACCCTGTTACGTTAGTCAGTAGTCACACCAATAAATTTATGTCTTCTGTATTTAGCATAAATATTTTGTACTTTTAAATAGCTATGACACATATGTAAGAAACAAACAGTTTTGACTTGAATAATGTTTTGGTTTAGTTTAAAAATAGAAAATAGCACATTTTTGTGACCTACGTAGTACAATATCAAATTATGAAGTAATCAAACTAATTAAAATCCTTTTTTTTTTTATATATTTTGTAAAAATAGCAGTCACTTTTTGTAGATCTAAATCTGAACTTTTGTTACAAACATAGTTATTTAAAACTTCGCATTAATTTTTTTTTCGTTGTATAAGGCAAATTTGATCTATGCTTTTTTGTACATGCTATGCCTTTTTTACAACTATGCACGAATGAAGCTACAAGAAAAATATCAAAGGTAATTTTTGCAAACTGTAAACAAATTTGTAAACAAGAAAGTCAGCTGAATAAAATACTAGGTCACAATTAGGGCTGTGAGAAAAAAAAAATCTTAGGCTGAAGCTGACATTTCTATGCTATGCCCCTCCTCCCCCCATAGTATTAATTAGAGGAAATTTGTAACATTAATACACGGCCATTCAATGTGTATGTGCATCGCACATGTATAAATGAACGTAATAAAATAAAAAGAAAAAAGAAAAAGTAACTTTCCGATTGAAAATTTATCTATTGAAAAAAAAAGGAATAAAAACTGAGTTACCGCCAACAAAATTGATTTAACAATTTACAAAACTTACATATTACCTGAAATTATTGCTTGAATGGTAGTTTTATCAATTTGAATAATTTTTGTTTTGAAAGATGACACCTGTTGCCATTTCTTCATTTTATGATTAGTGGAGATATATTTTGATTAGTGGATATATATTTTCTACAAAATATAAGAGTTTTCATTTGTTAAGATAGTCTTTCTATTTTCTTAGTTATCTAGTTTGGATTCTCGTGATCTGCTATGGTGAGATTTTCTTTAAAAAACATAAGGTCTGCACTGTTAAATTATTGGAGCTATTTTCCACCTAAATATTTTTAGTAAGTTTAGTGTGTCTAAATTTTCAAAATGAAAACTAACATTGAATTAAATAAGTTTTAAGTAATCGCAGTCAATTTTAAAATGCTAAATAAATTTAGGTCTACTATATTTGGATAAAATATTTTGCACTCTTTTAGTAAATATGATACTTATGTAAGAAAATAAACAGTTTGACTTGTATAATGTTTTGGCTTAGTTTTAAAATAGAAAACTGCGCATTTTTGTGAATAACATATAACAATATAAAACTATGAAATAATCAAACAAATTAAAATGCTTTTCTTATGTATTATGCAAAAATAGCAGTCATTTTTTGTAGATCTAAATCTAAACTTTCAACCCCATAACTGCTGCTACTGGCAGTTATGAAACAGAAAGGGTAATATATTGTTACAAATCTTGTAAATAGTTGTTGTTTTTACTGCCTTGCATCATTTTCATTAGTTTTGGTTTTATCTGACGTCATGTTGCAAAAGTATCTGAAGATATCACCTTTATCACTAGTATACCGGCCCTGTAACACTTTGTAGTTTTTACACTTGCCCTGCACTTTAATAAGCGTGAAGACATTTTTCGCTCGGAGTGTTTTCTTTTTTTTCTTTTCTTTTATTACTAGAAGTTTCTTGAATGGATTACGTAATGTTATGAATGAAACAGAATGCTCCGGATTTTGCTAGAATGTTCCTTCCGAGTATAAATAGCCTTGAACACAGTTTTTAGTCAGTCAGTTGTTTTCAGATTTGATCTGGTGACTCGTTTTCGTTCGCTTGGCGAATGGTTGTTTTGCTTTTGTAATTGCTTAATTACTGTTCACGTTTGATACGTGGTGCTGAGTTACTGTTGAGAGTACAGTGTACTGTTTTGCTACCTAATTGCTGGATGTTTAGCAATTGTTTCCTGCTCCTATTGTAAATAGTGTAAATACTTGTAAAATTTATAGTTACTTCCTCAAGATTGGAATGCTCATTTGAAGAAAGTTGAAGGTGCTACGGACTCGTTACAAATTTGGCGCCCAACGTGGGGCATCTTCAAGGACTTTCTTGGAATTATCTGTGAACTTGGACTTTTCTTCCTAAGGACTTTTTGACTTCGGAATTTTATGGTGATTACCCGAGCAATGGATGAACAACTGAAAAAACTCCTTGATGCGATCAACGCTGTTAAAATTGACCTCAAGAATGATATGGCGATTATGGCTACTAATCAAGAACAATTAAAGAGTGATTTAACCGCTAGCATAACTTCAAGTCAAGAAGAAATTAAGAATGATTTAGCCGCTAGCATAACTTCAAGTCAAGAAGAAATTAAGAGCGATCTAACGTCAATGAAAAGTTTGGTGGAAACTAAATTTATCAACATGGAAAATAAAGTGGAGACTCTAGAAGATCGAATCATCACAGTAGAAAACCATGTGGAAAAGAAAATTAAAGAACTTGAATCAAAGTTATCAGGATCCTGCAACAACTCAGACAGCGTTGAGAATCGAATCACCACAGTAGAAAACCATGTGGAAAAGAAAATTAAAGAACTTGAATCAAAGTTATCAGCATCCTGCAACAACTCAAGTGACTGTGTAGCTGCAGCGGGAACTTCTCGTCCATCCATCAAACTGGCCACGTTTGACGGGAAGACCTCGTGGAATATTTACAAGAAGCAGTTCCTCATCGTTGCAGAAGCAAACTCCTGGGACTCTTCCACGAAAGCCTGTCAACTTGCAGCCTCGCTGAGAGGGGATGCAGCTGATATACTACAGACCTTCCCAGAGGACAAGCACCATGACTTCGAAGCCTTATCATCGGCCTTAGAGCTTCGCTTTGGCGAATCTTGCCAAAAAGAATTCAGCCAACTCCAGCTGAAATCCCGACTGCAGAGGGCCGGAGAGACTTTGCAAGTTTTTGCAGCAGACGTTGAGAGGCTTTCCCATCTCGCCTTCTCGGACTGTCCTTCGGGTGTTCGCGATAACCTGGCCCTGAACTACTTCATAGATGGAGTGCGAAATCCAGAAGTTCAGACGGCTCTCCGGATGGCGGACATTAAGGATCTTAAATCCGGTCTGGTCTACGCAATGAAGTTCGAGGCTGCACAGCAAACATCCCGCAAGGATCGCCATTCAATCAGGGGCGTGGAAGTGAGTGCCCAGGATTCGAACTCAACTCGTCTCTCGGAAATTGAGCGACAAATCAAAGAGATCTCGGGGACCCTGAAGAAGATTGCGGCTCGCAAAGACCAAGGTGGACAAACACTGAAGTGCTGGAAATGTGGCGGTGAGGGCCACGTACGAAGGAATTGCGAAGCTCGCCAAGAAAAGAAGACGTCTCCCAAAGTTTTCCAGATTTCCCCAAGAAGTGGCGGCTGCAACGGACTCTTCATTTACGCATATGTGAATGGGTTTCCCTGCGAAATGATTGTGGACACAGGAGCCAACGTTACCATCATTAGGACTGATGTGGCTCATCAATTTGGACTCAAGATCTTATGGACGCCGCCCTGCGTTACTCTTCAAACTGTGACAGGTGACAAAATCGAGATTGAAGGAAAAGTGAACGTAGAAATACTGTTCGGGAGCGCTACTTACCATCACACGGCATTCGTCGCTGACATTACAGATCCCTTCATTCTCGGACTGGACTTTTTGAGAAAATTTGATTTTTCTATTGACTTTAAAAATAATGAGCTGCACTCGATGAGGGAAGACATAGTGATTTTCAATACCGAAAATAACTTAAAATCTGCTCATCAAATAATAGCCCAAACTGATTCATTGATTCCCTCTAGATCAGAAGTACTAATACCAGGCTCCATCAAAGAAAACAACAGCTTTAAATTCGGCTTAATTGAATATCCTAACCAGAGTAATAGCCCAAAAGGAGTACTAGTGGCATCTACACTTGTGGACCTTTCAAAGAATGCAGTTCCTGTGAGAGTCGCCAATGTAAGTGAAAGACCGAGGAATATTAAGAAAGGAGAAGTGTTGGCAACTTGTACTCCCGTAAACTGCATCATCAGAAGAATTGATTCCTCCGAGACTGTGTCTTCCGAATCCTTGACTTCGAAATTAATTGGGAGTGCACCATTATCGAAGGATCAAAGATACGCTGCGGAAAAATTGGTGGACAACTTCAAGCAGGTGTTTTCATCTACATCCGAAGATGTTGGTCGCACGAGTTTAACGCAGCATAGGATCGACACTGGAGATCATCCCCCTATCAAGCAGCATCCAAGACGACTACCGTTCGCCAAGAAGGAAGAGGTTGAGATCCTCTTGAAAGAGATGCAGGAGAATGACGTCATCGAACCCTCATCCAGTCCTTGGGCATCCCCTATCGTCTTGGTCCGAAAGAAAGACGGCTCCACCAGATTTTGTGTTGACTACCGACGCCTGAATGACATCACCAAGAAGGACAGTTACCCTCTTCCACGGATCGATGACACTCTGGACACCCTTTCCGGACACAAGTGGTTTTCGACCCTGGATTTAAAGAGCGGCTACTGGCAGGTGGAGATACACCCCGACGACCGAGAGAAGACGGCGTTTACAACCGGACAAGGCTTGTGGCAGTTTAAAGTGATGCCGTTCGGCCTCTGCAATGCACCAGCCACGTTCGAGCGTCTTATGGAATCAGTGTTACGAGGACTCTCTTATGAATCCTGTCTTGTCTACTTGGACGACATCATCATCATAGGACGCAGTTTTGAGGAACATTTGGCTAATCTTAGGAAGGTGCTGCAGAAGCTTAAGGAAGCCAACCTGAAGTTAAGCCCGTCCAAGTGTAATTTGTTCCGCCGTGAGGTGAACTACCTTGGTCACATTATCTCTTCAGATGGTGTACGAACAGATCCAGATAAGGTATCTGCAGTCAAGAATTGGAGCCGCCCCGAAAATGTCCATCAGCTGCGAAGTTTCCTGGGGCTCTGCACGTACTACAGGAAGTTTGTGAAGGGTTTTTCCAACATTGCACGACCTTTGCATAAGCTGACGGAGAGCAAACAAAAATTTGAATGGTCCAAAGAATGCGAGGATGCATTTCTACAACTGAAGGAGGCTTTAACATCAACGCCTATTCTCTCTTATCCTCAGCCTGAAAAATCCTTCATACTTGACACTGATGCGAGCCACGAGAGCGTTGGAGCTGTTTTATCTCAAGAAATAGACGGTAACGAACATGTCATCGCTTACTGGAGCAAATGCTTATCCAAGTCGGAGCGAAATTATTGTGTCACGAGAAAGGAATTGCTCGCCATAGTTAAAGCTGTAGAACATTTCCATCATTACCTCTACGGCCGTAAATTCCTGCTCCGGACTGATCATGCCTCTTTAACTTGGCTGTTGAATTTCAAGAATCCAGAGGGCCAGGTAGCCAGGTGGATACAGCGGCTCCAGGAATATGACATCGAGATTAAGCACCGAAAAGGTTTGTCACACGGTAATGCTGACGCATTATCAAGAAGACCTTGTTCCGAGAACTGCCATTATTGCTCCCGAATAGAGAAACAGTACGGGACGACAATCCCTACTGCCTGTCAAGTTACTGCTACTTCATCATCTTCAGATCCTGATCCATGGAGTGACGACTAAGTAAGAAAAGATCAGCTTGAAGACCCAGACCTAAAGCCTATCATGAGGTTAATGGAAAAAGACAGTCGGCGACCTAGTTGGCAAGACATTTCTATCTACAGTCCTGCAACGAAAAGATACTGGGCTCTATGGAAATCTCTCCAGTTGCGAAATGGCGTCCTGTATCGGAAATGGGAATCTGACGATGGCAAAGCATTTAAATGGCAGTTACTCCTTCCCAGATCAAGAATTCCAGACGTTCTAAAGGAATTGCACAGCTTTGGTATCTTGAAAACCCTCCACAAGGTTCGAGAGCGCTTCTTCTGGAGCAAGGCGAAGGATGACGTAGAGAAGTGGTGTCATTCTTGTGACGGCTGTGCTGCCCGTAAAGGACCGAAGAGAAGAAGCCGCGGGAAGCTACATCTTTACAACGTAGGAGCTCCTTTCGAACGAATCGGGATCGACATTCTTGGTCCTCTACCGAAAACTACTGATGGGAACAAATACATCCTCGTTTCCATTGACTATTTTCACCAAATGGCCCGAAGCATATTCCATCCCGGATCAAGAAACTACCACTGTAGCAGAGACTCTAGTCCAGCATTGGATCTCGAGATATGGGACACCTTTGCAGATCCATTCTGACCAGGGAAGGAACTTCATCTCTGCTGTGTTTAAGGGCCTATGTAAAATCCTCAAAATTGAGAAAACTCGAACGACACCACTACACCCACAATCGGACGGCATGGTGGAGAGATTCAACAGGACAATCCTTAATAATCTCTCGCTTATGGTCTCCAAAAATCAACAGGATTGGGACAAGAAACTTCCTCTGTTCCTGCTGGCCTACCGCAGTGCTGTCCACGAGACCACCGGATATTCCCCATCACAGATGCTCTTCGGCCGAGAGCTTCGGCTACCTTGTGATCTCGTCTTCGGTCTCCCTCCAGATGCGCCTTCATCGCCTGAGGAGTACGTCCAGGATCTCCGGGCCCGGTTGGAAGACGTTCATCACCTTCGCACGGGAGCGAATCAACATCGCGACGGAGAAAATGAAGACCCGATACGACACAAGGTCCACTGGCCATGACTTTCAAGAAGGTGACAAGGTGTGGCTATGGAATCCCATCCGACGTAAAGGTCTGTCACACAAATTGCAGTCGCATTGGGATGGACCCTACACAGTCCTTCACCGGCTGAACGACGTCGTAGTGAGGATCCAGAAGTCATCACATTCAAAACCTAGGGTTGTACATTATGATCGGCTAGCCCCATACTATGGCCATAGTTCGTAAAGTAAATCTAAAGCTACCATGGTAAATTGTTTGTAAATTTTGTAAATAACTTTTGCCTTTAATTGTCTGTAATATTACTTCATCAATGTTATTATTTCTTTCATGTTCTCATTGTTATTGTTTATCATGTTTATGATTGGTCATCATGTAATGTGTGCACCTGTAAATTTTCCCTTGCTTCCTTTCTGGGGATTGTACTGCCCGGGACGTGCAGTCCTTGGGAAGGGGGCAATGTTACAAATCTTGTAAATAGTTGTTGTTTTTACTGCCTTGCATAATTTTCATTAGTTTTGGTTTTATCTGACGTCATGTTGCAAAAGTATCTGAAGATATCACCTTTATCACTAGTATACCGGCCCTGAAACACTTTGCAGTTTTTACACTTGCCCTAACTTTAATAAGCGTGAAGACATTTTTCGCTCGGAGTGTTTTCTTTTTCTTTTTATCGCTAGAACTTTCTCAATGGAATTGTTCAAGTTATGAATGATTTGGAATACTCCGGATATTTCTAGAATAGTGTCGTAATTTCTTTCTGTGTATAAATAGCCTTGAACACAGTTTTTAGTCAGTCAGTTGTTTTCAGATTTGATCTGGTGACTCGTTTTCGTTCGCTTGGCGAATGGTTGTTTTACTTTTGTAATTGCTTAATTACTGTTCACGTTTGATACGTGGAGCTGAGTTACTGTTGAGAGTACAGTGTACTGTTTTGCTACCTAATTGCTGGATGTTTAGCAATTGTTTCCTGCTCATATTGTAAATAGTGTAAATACTTGTAAATAAATTTATAGTTACTTCCTCAAGATTGGAATGCTCATTTGAAGAAAGTTGAAGGTGCTACGGACTCGTTACAATATATATTTTGACCAGAAAAGGCTTTATGTGTATTTCTAATCATTAGGGAAAACATATATTGCATGTGCATTGTTAAACACTTGTTTTTTTCTAAAAAAAAACATCACTTAAAAAACAAGTCTTACTTGAAAAAAATCAATCTTTCCATTTTTTCCCAAATTTTTCCGAAAAAAAAAAAAAAAAAAATCCGGAAAAAAAAAACTTTTTTTTGTTACCACCAAAAAACTTCTGGAAATTTTTCACACTGTAAAAAAATGAATGTTGTTTTTACAGTATAATACAGATAATTTCATAGTAACAAACTAAAATTGCTAATTTTACAGTAATAAAATGCAAAACTGCGAATTTTAGTTTGTTACCGTGCATTTTACAGTTTTAAACTACAACCTCTGCTGCCAGTATTATACTGCTGTTTTTACAGTATAACGCAGCTAAATTTTACGGTAAGAAACTGTAAAATTGTTTGTTTTACAGTTTATTACTGTACATTTCACAATTTTTAATTGGAACCTCGGCCGCCAGTATTATACTGTAAAAACAACAGTTCCTTTTTTTGCAGTGCACATCTACACAGGACTGAAACTTTTTAAAAAGCTCCTAAGAGAGGTTGATTTTTAGTTGAACGGAAAAGAATATAAAAATAACGTCTCCACAACCAGCATCAAAATTAAAACACATTAACATCATACAGATCTGTACTACAAAAGAAGCAACTACGTCCTTTTATGAAAAAAGCGAAAGTTCAATGGGAACTATTAACTCCAAATCCATTGAGCACTTCTGGTGATTCTGTCACAGGAGAGGATATCATTCTGATCCTCGGATTACAACACACATGAAATCGAAAGCATAGAATTACGCTTTTCTCTTATTCCACTATCTCCTCCCTCTTATTCATCCCCATAGCAGTTAACCAGAAATCGGTTTTAATAACATGCAAGCGGACAGGGCGAGTCCCCATTGGTTTGGCGCCTCATTTTCGTCTGTTCTAAACCCAACAAAACGAATCATCTACTAGGAGAGAGTACGCCTCCCTTTCAAAAATGCCCTTAGCTCCTATCAATTGACCTACTAAGGGCATTTACACATGAAAAAAGGCAGAAAAAATGGCACTTTCCCTTGTCATCGCAGGAAGCAGAAAACCATCTCCGCGCACATTAACGAATCCACACCCAAAGGCTCCCATTGTAAGCATTGACAAAAGAGATCTCGTTCTTACACCAGCCATGTTTGGGCACGGTGCAGTGGGTTTGTATTGCAGAGGTTGGAGAAAAATATTGATCACAAAATGCGATAGCAGAAAAATATCGAGCAAAAGAGAGAATGTATCAATATTTAGGGGTCACGGTAAGGTTAAAAATTTTCGAGAAACCCAGACAAAGTTATATCTTCAAATCAGAACAAAATGAGACTACAGTACCATACACTGTAAAAAAATTCTGAAATGTTACACAGATCCGTTATGGTTCCGAAGGTTCTGGTATTTTGTCAGTTTACACCCGTTTCCTGTAAAAAAAACAAGTTTATTTCGGAAAAAGTTTTCTGAATTGATACAAGTTGCACTAATGCGGACTTCTAACTATTGTCAAAATATTGTTAGCTACCAGTTAGAAGCTTCATCCATGGTCTATATTAAGTGTTTCGCCTCCGATTCAGTTTCGGCCAGTTTAGAATGACTTCACCCCATTTAAAGGCGTATGAATTCCCTGGATAGTGTAAGGGCCATGCTCCACATCGACGTAAAGCAGAAAAAATAGGCAGAAGCGTAAAATGGATTCAATGGTGTTTCTATGGAAAGTACCCGGATTTTCGGTTTCTGCCTTCAGTTTCGGTCGCGTTTTACGCTGATGTGGAGCATGGCCCTAACTCTGCTAGAATTACAAGCAAATAAGCTGTTCAGCTATTTGCTTGTAATTGCTGCCTTAACTCTGACTATTTGCTAAATTTCTCCAGCTAAACTGCTTCTTGGTAAAATTTAAAGGTGCCGAAATGCTACCATAAAGTTTTTTTAGAAGGTTCCCGATATATTACAGTAACGGGACTGACTCAAAATTTGAAAGATTTCTAAATTCTTCTGGAAGGACTTTAGTGGGAAACTATCCTAATTTTTTTTTTTTTTTTTCAAACATGTAACTGACTTAAATTAGGCACATCAGCTGCCTAAAATTTTCCAAGAACGCTTCTGATTTTTTTACAAGCGTAGGTTCAAAAATACGCTTTAAGAAGGTCACACTACTTAATCACGGTGTAGTGGACCATCATTCGTTTTATTGGGGAAAATATGTATTGTACGATATTGTTTAGTTATCTAACCCTGCATCAAAAAAAAAAAAAAACATAGAATCTTGCGTTAAGAACATATGTATATTAGGGTGGGCCGAAAATGACTTTTTTTTTATTTCGATGATGGGTATTACGGAAAAGGTGCCATTGTAGGAGCATAGTGCACATAAAAAATTTGAAATTTTTTGGTCAATTTCTTAATCTGCCGCAATTGAAGTTTGGAAAAAATGCAGTTTTTTCGAGATTTTTATCAAATTATTCAAAAAGGTTTTTTTCTATATTTTTGATAACGGGTAGGGCGGAAAAGTAGCCATTGGGGCATAGAAATTCTATAAAAAATTGAGGTCTGTAGTATAATTTATTCCTTTTCCACAAATGCCTAGAAGATTTGGCGATTTCCCGTTTTTTCTACGTTTTAAATTAAATTTTGTCAAATGGGGGCAAAATTTTTTTTTAAATAATTTCCTCAAAATTTTAAAAAGCTGCATTTTTTTTCCAAACTTCAACGCAATTGCGGCGAATCAAAAATTGACCAAAAAATTTCAAAACTTTTTATGTGCAGTTTGATCTTCCAACAGGGACGTCATATCGAATTTTTCCAGGGGGGGGGGGGCAAAGGGTACACACACAATGTAAATTACCAAAAAGTGGCAAAAACCACGCCCACTTATATGCCAATACATTGATTTGACAAAGTCAGGGGGGGGGGGGGGCAAATGACCCCCCCCTGCTCTCCCCATAAATGACGGGCCTGTCCTCCAATGGCACCCTTTCCGCAATACCCATCATCGAAATAAAAAAAAAGTCATTTTGGCCCACTCTAATGTATATCCAAATTGGAAAGAGAAAGAGTCAAAGTACATCCTTCTCTAGGGCCAATCAATAGTAGCTAACCAGATAGGGCATAATCGGGCTAGAAGTCGAAGCACAGGAGGCAAGAGCTTGAATATATTTCAAGGAGGTCATATTTATGCATGGGTTATTAATTAATTCATTGAGACCAAAAATGCACAACACTGTTTAGTTGTCTAGTTCAACTTGCAAGTTAAAAATTCTAGACATTTTATGTCCATTAAACTTAAAATATTTTTACATTTTTGGCATCCCTTCCACCCTTTAAACACTGCCGAAACTATAAAGTTGGTACAGGAAACTTTATTAAGGCACTTGCTCCATTAAGTCCTATACAACCAACCAGCAAACCAACAAAATTACAAACATTACGAAGAAAACAGATTTTACAAGAAGTATATACAGGGGAATGGGGGCAAAGTGAAATTGTTAAGATAACCAACCTGTTTCTAAATGAACTAATTGGAAATTTGTTCTGAAACTTATTGCACATAAAGAAAGAACAATGTATTTTGTAATGTAGCTTGCGTTGAGATATTATTTTTCATTTTTGGTTTTTAAAATGTACCTTCAAAAAAAATGTGCAAATTTTTCACCTGAAAAATCTTGGGACGAATTGAAAAAGAAATTTTTTTTGTAATAAACATCGTCCATTTGGTGGTTAACAGCAACTGTCATCAAATAAACGTGTAAAGAAACTGATAAATGAATAAATAAAGAAAAAATAAAAAAAATAAATTAATAAATTACTAAATATATGAGAAAAATAAATGTGTAAATAAAATAGAAAATGAGTAAGAAAATAAGTAAATGAACGAATAAATAAGTGAATTAACAAATGAACGAATGTTAATGAATCAATAAATAAAGAAATACAAGTCCTTAAAAATCGAAGTGTGTCTTATATGAACTAAATGAGTACTGCACTGACATCAGTAAATCTCAATTAATACTTGAAGTGATAGTTATAAGAATTTTATCATTTTATAATAACAAGAAACTTTTTTTGGAAAACCACGAATATTAAAAGCTGTGTATCAAATTTCGAAAAGACTTGTATTTTTTTTTCATTCATTTTTAGAGCAATTTATTTATTTATTTATTTCGACTGGAATCAACTATATGATTAGGATCTTCGTTAAAATATTACTAGATAGGGGAGTTGTAACTAGGAAAATATTTCACCGTTTCATTTTGCCTTGCTGTTTCACTTTGTCCTACATCCGAATAGGCTACAAAGGAAGTCAAAGCACAACAGGCTACCGTTTAAACAAGTTTCAACGGAGCTATACTTACATTGTAAAAACTGAATGTTGTTTTTACAGTATAATGCGACTAATTTTGCAGTGATGAACTGCAAAAGTTGCTAATTTTACATTAATAAACTGCAAAAATTGCTAATTTTACAGTAATAAACTGTAAATTGTCAATTTTATAGTAGTAAACTAAAATTGTTAATTTTAGTTTATTACTGTGCATTTTACAGTTTTAAACTGTAACCTCTGCTTCCGGTATTTTACTGTTGTGTTTACAGTTTAATACAGCTAACTCTGCGATAATAAACTGTAAAATTGTGGTAATCAACTGCTTTTGCTCTTTTACAGTAATAAGCTGTAAAATTGCTAATTTTGCAGTTTATTACTGAGAATTTTACAGTTTTAAACTGGAACCTCTGCTGCCAGTGTTATGCTGTAAAATTAACAGTTTGTTTCTTGCAGTGTAAGAGTCCTTTTTTTAAGCTGGACGAAGTCTACGGGAGCCAGATAGTTAACACCTTCAATGTCCCTCAAACTTTCAGAATATATTAGTAGTATTGTCATAAAAAAGTGAAGCGTCTTTCTTCTCAAATTTAACTTGTTGGCCGTTGAGTGGGGGTCAAAGTTTAATGTCGTGAATATATGATACTAAATATATGATCGTTTTACTCCACACGCAATGAGTGACCCACATCAATTTCTTAAAATTAGAATACTACTTGATACTAGGTTCATGCTAGCATAAATAATTTAGTGGCTTACTTTTGTCTTTGGGGGCAAAGGTCCATCGAAAATAGCATTTTTGTAGCTTTTTTTTGCCTTGTTTGTGTCCAGATAGCTGCTAAAGCCAGGGATGACCCTCGGAAATAAGTATAAGATGAATTACTCACCATAGTATAGTACTAAGAGAAACAGAAAATAACATAATTTAATGTTTGCTTCAGTAGTTAAACGGTCTCAAAATTGATGATTTTCAAAAAAAAAAAAAAAGGTCAAGTTTCGAAGCCAATAACTATTTTAGCCACTTTCATAGCAGTTTGAACACAGCTATAGTTATAGTCTGTGTGGTGTAGTTTAAGATCTAGGCTAGAAACACATGGCATCTATTCAATTTTTTTAACTACAGTCTTAAAGTTGATAATTTGAAACAAAAAATCAGGAAACTATAGGTCAACTATTCTATACGCAATAGGTAAGTTTGTACAAAAGCTGTAAGTATACTCTACATGTCATACTTTTAAAATTTGGGTCAAAAACATTGTAAATTTTCAGCTTCCAAGATCCAAATTTGGATTATCTAGGATCTCTTAAAAAATGAGCTCCAAAATGGAGGATCAAGCTTTGTCTAAACATGGTGAGTAGTTTCACAAAGGTTGATCCGCCATTTTGGAGCTCATTTTTTGAGGGAGCCTAGAAACTCCAAATTTGGATCTTGGAAGCTGAAAATTTAGTGTTTCTGACCCAAATTTAAAAACATGAAACGTAGAGTATAATCACATCTTTTGTACGAAGTTTCTGGCTGATGGCGTAAAATATAATTAGAAAATAATTTACTGATTTTTCGTTTCAAATTATCAACTTTGCGATCGTGCAGTTGAAAAAAGTTGGTTTGATGTCATGGGCTTTAAACCTGAATCTTAAACTACACCACACGAACTATAACTATACTACCGTGCTAAGCGCAAAAGTGGTATCTGCAGTCGAGATCAAACTGAGATCTTTAAAGTTTTGCTCCACCATATATTTGATTCAGATGAAACTTTTTCAGAGTTTTTTTTAAAAATATTTCTCGGTCTAAAATGACCATATAATTTTGTATTTAGGTAAAATACGTCACAAAGAGCCATCTGGTGGCATTTACTCAATTTTGTTAAAAAGTGCAGATACTACTTTTGTGCTTTTAGCACGACAGTACAGCTGAGTTTCAATTTTTTTTGAAAGGAGCAAAAAGAGTTATTGACCTCGAAACTTGACCTTGTACTGTAAATCATCAACTTTAAGACACGTTTAAGCAAAAAGCTAAAACAAAGAGGAAATCATGTTAGTTTACGTTTTTCTGAGTTCTGTACAACGGTGAGTATTTTATCCTATACTTATTTTCGAGGCTCGAGGGTCACTCCTGGCTTTAGCAACTATCCAGACACAAACAAGGCAAAAAAAGCTACGAAAGTAGAAGTTTCGATGGACTTTTGTCTTCAAAGGCAAGTGTGAGCCACCTAATTATTTATGCTAGCATGTACCTAGTATCAAGTAGTATCCATGTTTTAAAAAAATGGCATGTGTCACTCATTGCATTTGGAGCAAAACGGTTTTATATTTAGTATCATATATTCACGACCTTAAACTTTGACCTCTATTCCGGGACAAACAAATCAGATTCATGAAAAAAGAAGCTTCACTTTTTCTTGTTACTGTACGACAAACAAACCTGTAATTTTTGGGAAAATTGAAGGCATCAACTATCAAAAGTGTCCAATTTTTAAAAAATGACTCTTAAACACGGCTTAGTGGGTTATAATTTTATTGATTTAGTGTAACAGATGATCACAGATGACTACAGTAAAATTTAGTTGTGCAGGTTAGGTTGCTAAATTTTGCAGAACCCACATTTAATAGGACCGTACCAAATTCTAAAAGTAAAATTTTAAAAAAGGGAAAAAATTGAATTTTGACAACGCGAATTTAAATTATGTTTTTCGCAAGGACGAATTGAAATAGGTGAGTGTGTGTGTGTGTTTGCAGGCTGTCGTATGTGTCTGCTCCTTCGACAGCATGTCCTGCATGGACAAGCTGAGAATAAATGGTAAAGTGTAAAGTAATTAATTAATTAATTAATTAATTAATTAATTAACGATTTAAATGTTAAATTAGTAAAGAAAATGAACTATTTCGCTTTGCCCCGCCAGCACTTGACTAATTGTATAAAACATTTAAAATACAAATCAGCTTAAGATTAAATGTATAAGCCACCAAATATGAGTAGGTGTCAACAAGTATTTAAATGTTAATAACATAGACTAAATCATTTTCAACAACAAAAATGATTTGTTAGTCATATCAAAATATTACAATATGAAGATGAATTTTTAAAAATTGCTTGTATTTTCATCTTTTTTTTTCCTGTGGTAACTTTTTCTTTACTGGAATATACTGCATGTGTTACTACATAGTTTAAATATTAACAGATGGATGGCTTTAAAAGCAGAGTAAGCATTTCACTTTGCCCCACATTCGCCATTAATATCTTTCGGACTCAAAAGCTAAAGTATGAAGAGTCAATTTAATCAAATTTGATCACAGCATTTATTTATTTTTTAAATTCTTTACAAACAATTCAATCAAATTCTTCCCAATATGAAAATGATCACTCTGCGCAACTATTCATTTTTGGGTTAGCCCAGAAACAGCCACTTCGAGCTTACAAAGTTCAGAGAATTACAATTGATTGAAAGGGAAGAAATATGTTTTGGAGATACGGGTATATAACACAAGAACTTCATTAAAAAAAATATTGGTCATGAAAAATATTCACAAAATTTAAATACATAAATTATTTACAAAATTAAAAAAGTGACGGAATGACACATAGGATGAAGGAATGATCAATTATCAGAATACAGGGTATTTTAAGCACTAAAATTACAGTTCAAAATTAAATCAAAGAGGCATAATATAATGTAATAAAAACAACTAATATTTCCAAACATTAATATTGAGGGGAAAAATTTTCCGGCACGATTTTTACAAGTAATTGGCGGAGAAATTGTTCGTTTTACAGTGGGGTCCTTACATAGTGACATAGTGACTAACGTAACATTTACAGCCGATTTTTAAACTCTTTTTATTTGAAACCTGAAGTATAAAGAATAATGTAGGGTTCAATTCGTAGATTGAAGATGTGTATGGTTAACATGTGTCATTTCTGCTAAAAATTTGAAGCAAAATAACTGCTAACAGTTTTTTCTAAACAAAAAGGGCATTGTGACTGACATAACGTTTTTGCTGCAAAAATATTATGTTAGTCACAATGCCATTTTTTCTGAAAAAAAACCTGTCTGTAGTAACTTTATCTCTTTGCGCAATTTTATGTTTAAAAAAGAAAAAAAAAATGTTTTGTTAAGATATTTGTTATGTTAAGTTTGTAATTGTATGATGCTCTAAGATATGTCAAAATTGTGGGAAAAAAATGCTTTGTAAGATATAACATGTTTAGTTTTGTGCGGGGGACCTCAGGGTGTCAAATGCAAAAATCTTTTTGCGCACTACAATTTTTAAAATTAAAATTCAATTTGCTCATTTGAAGAAAAAAAAATATCTTAACTACTTCATTCTGTGTAGATTCCTGTACTTGAGGTAAATTTTTGTCAACTTCCAAAAAATGCTATGGTTCATATTAAATAAATACGGATAAACCATTAAGGATAAACCATTAGGATAAACCACATTTCATTAAAATATGAAAAAGAAATGTGCAAGAATTGCACAATAAATATTACAATTTCTAAATGTATACATACATTTTAAAGCAATTGGATGGTGTTATGCAAAAAGGAGTTAACCCACAAAAACCTGATTTTGAGATATTGGGCTTTAAAGTCAACAAACTCTGGCAAAAAGCATGGAGCTCCATATCAATATACCAATGATATGTTAGCATGAAATGCTGATAGGGCTTAAATATTTTGGCTTAATGTAGAAAGCAACATATTTTACCATCACAGTTGGATAACTCATTTTTTTATGTTTTGTGGGTTAACTCCTTTTTGCATAACACCATCCAATTATATGTTGTGTATTTTTTTGGTCATCGAAAAATTGATTTATTGACTTTTACTCGTCAGCAACATTTAGAAAATATATTTCTTAAAATATAACATATTTATCTTAAGTTATGATTCAGTAAAAATTCTTAAAACAAAACACTTTTTCCTCATTGTAATGCAAAAACAGCTATAATTTAAGACAGGTAAGGAAAAATTTATATATGCTTCAAAACTTCACAATTCCTAAAATCTATCTGACTTAAGTGAAAAGAGAAAAACGTTATAATCATTCAAACACAAATGAGAAAAAAATGCATATTTTATTGCTGTGTTTCTGCATGAGAGATAGAATAAAGAATCGTCGTAAATGCACTGTATAAAATGAATGTTGTTTTTACAGCTTAATACACCTAACTTTATAATAATAAGCTGTAAAAAATGCTAATTTTGCAGTAATAAACTGTAAAGATGCTAATTTCACAGTAATAAACTGCAAAATTGCTAATTTACAGTTCACTACCGTGCATTTACAGTTTTAAACTGGAACCTCTACTTCCAGTATCATACTGTTGTTTTTACAGTATATTACAGCTAAATTTTACGGCAATAAACTGTAAATTTTCTATCTTTACAGTAAGAAACTGTAAAATTTCTTGTTTTACAGTTTATTACTGTGCATTTTGCAGTTTCAAATTTGAAAATCAGCTGCCAGTACAGTATTATACTGTAAAACAACAGTTCATTTTTTGCAGTGTGATGGACTTTGACTATAGAGCCCTCGAAAATGAGTGAGGAATTTCTGAGAGTGCACATCTGATAGGTCAAAACAAAAAAGCAGTTAAGGAGGCATCACTCATAGAAAAATTCGTTCAACCAGACTCCCAATCCTATCGTAACTTCAACTTTTTATTCAACTAGCTGCAAGAAGGAGCATAGTACAAGGATGTTTATTGGATCGAAGTTAACCGGACAGTAAAAGTTGTGGTTGAATTGGGGTTGAACGAATTTTCCTATATGTGATACCCAGAAGTTGATGCAAGGAAGAGACGATGGGGGGCCATCGCCCCTCCGAGTTGATGAGGGACACTCTGCCGGAAGTTTTTCAACATTAAAGTTCTAGAAACGCAATTTTATACGAGTTCTAATGATGTTGGTAGAAGGAGGTTTGAGGCTCTTCCCCGGAAATGTTTTGAAATGGAAGTCCGAAACTTTTGTGATCGATATATTTGTAAACCAGTATACACATTAAAAACTAATTTATAAAAACCAATTGCCACATTCTTCCCTAGGTGATATCTCCTTTACTGTTATAAAATGATCAACTTGAGCCCCATACTTTAATTTTATACGGAGAACTTCTTAGGAATTTTGCTACTCAAAATATCATGGCAGCCAAGAAGCAATGTCATATTGAAAACACATTCTATAAAGCAATACAGCAAAACTTGCCATGACAAAGCCAAGTCGATGAATCTCACTTAAAAGCCGCCATGCAGAATTTATGACATATCCAAAGTATAATGGGCTGCCTTGAAGTGTCAGTTTCCCTTTGTAAACCATAAAAGTATATCTTAATGCCTGGGTATGCATTCTTTTGAATCAGTAATAAACACATTGTTTTGTACTTCTTCCTCTCTGTGATAATATTTATTTATTTCTCTATTTTGTACTGCTTCAATGAGAAGTTGTATTCTTTTAATATCAGTTTTTTTTTCTTCTTAAAAGTCAAATATGCTTCAGGAATTATCAAAAATCCGAAGGGATGTGGTTTTTTGCATTTTAATTTAAATATTTTGAAAAATCTACGTAAAGTTTAAAAAACTTTAAAAATGGCAAGTTATTTGAAATTTTTAGCATTTTAAACACTAAAAGTGAAAAATTCAGCAAACTTCTTAAATATTTTTCCTGTGGTTTTCTTCTTTTTCGTACAGCTATGAAAACCTTTTTAGTTCATCTACTTATATTAAAAACTGAGTATCTTTCTAACTATCTTTCTTTCTAACTATCTTTCTATGTCACGCTTCTTTCTCCTGAACGCCACTGAACTGAAAGTCGAACCAGGTACCGATAGATAGGTAATTTTTCAGGCTTCATTAGTTTCAATTTATATAATTATACGATTTTAATTAGCGAAGATATGAATTAATAAGTAGTCAAATTTAAAGCGATTAAGCCTAATAAATGATTAAACTTCCAAGACATTTTTTCTTACCGTTGCCATTTGAATTAAAACGTTAATTAAATTATTGAACTATTTAAAATTCCAAGATATTTATTTCTTTCCGTTGCGATTTTAAATTAAAACGTTAATTAAGTTGAACTTTTTAAAATGAAAGAGTGTTATTTTTTTCCATTGTCATTTTGAATTCGTGTTATAACAAAGTTCTAACAATTGTTTTTATTCTAATTATTAATGACATATTTTTTCTCTGGTACCATTTTGAAAATGTGTTTTTAAATAAAATTGCAATTGCTGTTTTTAGAAGGGACTTTTTCTGGCTGCGATCCATAAGTAGTCAAATTTAAAGCATGTTTAATTAATAAGTAGTCAAATTTGAAGCGATTAAGCCTAATAAATGATTAAACTTCCAAGACATTTTTTCTTACCGTTGCCATTTTGAATTAAAACGTTAATTAAATTATTGAACTATTTAAAATTCCAAGATATTTATTTCTTTCCGTTGCGATTTTAAGGCAGGGATTCAAGTGAAACAGCACTGCGATCGCTTCGAATGCAATCGCTACTGGAAGTGAATTAAATTATCATCAGCTTAACTTGGCACTGACGTCACTACGAGCGGAGCCAATAAGAGCTCACAAGCAGTCGGCCATCTCCTCTTATTCGCCAAGTAGGCTGTGACGTTTTATCTAGCTCGTTTTTCATAGGCAAACGTCACGATGAACGTTCTAATGTAATTCATTTCCAGTATCAAGAAACGTTCTAATGTAATTCATTTCCAGTAGCGATTGCAGTTTGCGATAGCCTGTTTCACTTGAATCTCTGCCTAAATTAAAACGTTAATTAAGTTGAACTTTTTAAAATGAAAGAGTGTTATTTTTTTCCATTGTCATTTTGAATACGTGTTATAACAAAGTTCTAACAATTGTTTTTATTCTAATTATTAATGACATATTTTTTCTCTGGTTACCATTTTGAAAATGTGTTTTTAAATAAAATTGCAATTGCTGTTTTTAGAAGGGACTTTTTCTGGCTGCGATCCAAATATTAAAAGAACTTTTTCGTTTAGAATTTTGCAATTAATTTTACAGGAAGAAAGCGGTTTGGAAATAATTGTTTTTGGAAAGGAATTTTATTTGTTATTTAGGGAGAGTGCTAAGTATGCGCTACTTGACATCGTCTTTATTTTTGAGGAAGCATGTGCAAATAATTCGATTGATTCTTTGATGCAGGAAAGCTTTTTAGCGAGCCGCTTTAGCGGGGAGTAGTTTATTAAACTTTTCCTTGGTACTTTAAAGGCGAGCCGCCTTGGCGGCGAGTAGTGAATTGAAACTTTCCTGGCTACTGTAAAGGCGAGCCGCCTTGACGGCGAGTAAACTGTTTAAACTTTCCTCATTTCTTTAAAGGCGAGCCGCCTTGGTGGCGAGTAGTTTTCTCAAACTGCCTTCACTACATTACAGCCCGTGCAACGCCGGGCTACGCAGCTAGTTTATAATATAATTGGTGATTAAGTACAAGCATTAAGATGCTTAAAATTCTATGAATGTTTAAAAAGAGTATTTTTACAAAGACAAACTGTTATGAGTAATGCCAGTTTTTTTTCTTTCACTCATTAATTTATGATGCAAAGTGAAAAAATATTTCAGTAATTTGAAGAAAATATTATAAATCCATATGTTTTTATAAATAACTTATATGTTTTTTTAAATGATCCTCATTAGTATTGCAATTATTTTCTTTATTCAAGAATGAATTCTTGAAACCTGTAGTGGCAAAACCCAACGATATTTCACTTTCCTGTTAAGATAAATATTAACTTTATAAATCTTTTTTAGTTTCTTCTTTTTGAAATAATTTTACCAATTAAAATAATAATGACAATAAACAACTCTGTGAAATAATAAACAAAGCTGTTACACGAGCTGCTTTTATTACTTTCATCTATATCTAAGATAGAAGTAAGAAAGAGATTTGAAAAAAAAAAAAAAGTTAGAACATCGTCGATTTTTCACGTTTTAAGATCACGTTCAATTTTGACCGTTTTTGGAAAATGTCTAAATGTGTGTGATCAGTTTTTTTTTTTTTTTTTTTTTTGTGTGTGTGAACGCTCTTTTTTTTATCATTTTGTAATAATTGAGATCTACTGATGTCCAATGCAATACTTATTTAGTTCATACTGAGCATGTTTTGATTTTAAATGTGCAATGCTATTTGTCAAATGCACGCGGAGCAAAGTGGAAGAGGAAAAGTGAAATAGTTGATTCCTTTTACTTATTTATTCATTTATTTAATCACAACATATACATCTTTTTTCACTAATTTAATTTCATTCTTTTACTTATTCATTTTAATTCTTTTGCTTATTCATTCACTCATTTATTTATTTCACTTATTTTCTTATTCATTCTCTATTTTACTGGCTCATTGATTTTTTACTCATATATTTATTGATTCAATTATTCTTTTGCTCAAACATTAATTTGATAAAAATTACTCAAAAAATCATCAAATTAAAAATGTTTCATTACAAAATATTTAATCTTTCACTTTGCCCCATGGCTTTTTGAAGTGAAAATCTCCACCTTTTTTTGAAGGCACAAAATCAGAGCCATAAGTGAAAAATATTATTTCAACTCAAATTGTATCACAAAAAACATTATTCCTTATTTGTGTACAATAAGTTTCAAAACAAAACTCCAATACGTTTATTTTGAAACAGGTAAACAGTATATGCTAAAAAGAGAAATGAGCAGACAATTAAAAATTTGTTTGAAAAAGAATGAAAAAAAAAAACTTTTTATTATTTATATTTCTCCTCTTAAGTTGTTTTTATAATCTAATTAAAATCCCTTAAAATAATTCGCAAGAACTACTCATAGAGTTTCTGCTTGATTTATATCATAAAATGATAATGATTGTTAAATTTACAAATTTCGCTCTCAATACTTCTAAAATAAATGAAAATGTTTTATGTGTGTGTGAACTTTTGCAGTTACACAAAAATACACATCTTATCTTTCTAAAAAATGCTAAACTGCTTCTCCAGTGAAAAGTTGAAAAGTTTGGAATGCAAAATAACACATTTCCAGAGAATTGTCCATAAATGCACTCCTCTCAATACCATTTCAGCAGTAATTGAATCCATATATATGCACTTAATTATTTTTTTGGATTCTGTAAATAAATTGATATTGAAGAGTATATTTATGGACAATTCTTCAGGAATGCATTATTTTATCTTCCAAACTTTTCAATTTTTTAACTCTTCGCAAGGGATACAGCTCAGACTTTGTTTATTTTCAGAAAGAAAAGATATATATATATATATATATATATATATATATATATATATATATTCATTAAACTACAAAGTTTACAAAACATCTTCATTTATTTTATAGAGTTATTGCAGTTAAATTTGACAATTTGACAAAAAGTGTCGTTATGCAATTTATTTCTCAATATTCTTTAAGTTTGATTCTGAAATCAATTGATTAATTAATACTTTATTAAATTTAGTGAGAAAATCAAAATGAATGGGTAAAAATGCGAAAATATTGAAAATGTTTAAAAATTACTTATTGTATAATGTTTCTTACTAGGTATGCACTGATTAATCGACAGAGCTGATTAATCAGCCATAAACGGCCACTTTGCCAATTTTTAACAATCGGCAATTCTCGCCGTTTAATCGGCGACAAACATATTTTTAAAATGTTATTTTAGAAAGTATACCTCACCAAGAAACTATGATGAATAATTTATTAATAGTAATAATAATCCCCACAGTTGATATAAAAATTTTAATAAATTAATTTTCCTATTTTGAAGAAATATATGCATATAGACAATTTTGCAACATTTTTCATGAGTCGATACTTTTCTCTTTGGCATAGTGCTATTAACTGCTAATTTTCAAAGAATAAAAGTCTTGATTTAAATGGCTAGTAATAATTGAATAAGTAAAATTAAAAGCATTCCTGAATTAGAGGGCTCACTACAGACTCCATTAATTTTTTTTAATTATTCATGTCTAGTTAACGTAATTAACAATGTGCTAATGTAATTTTATTGACCTTTTACTCAGCTTTCTTTCAAAAAAGAGAACAGACTTACACTTAACTGAGTAAGCTCCTTTTGCTGCAGAAATTTTTCTTTTCGGCAGATTTTGTTAAAATTCCAGTTTTCATTTAAGTTATATGTCCTCAACTTCCACTGAAAGTAGCTTCAAAATTGACGCATGGTAGTGGCAGGCCCGTCATTAGGGGGGGGGGGCAGGGGGGTCAATTGCCCCCAACTGGCTTTGAGAAGTCAATGTATTTACATATAAGTGGACGTGGTTTTTAATATTTTCCGATGAAATTGCATTGTGCTTGGACCCTTTGCCCCTCCCCCTGGAAAAACTTGAAATGACGTCCCTGGGTTGTGGTCTAATTTTCTTTCAATGAATGCTATCTGTATCTGAGAGATGATGATCAATAGCTAACGCAGAAGCTTGTATCGTTACACTCTCTTGATGAATTGGTGTGTGTATTATTTTTATAAGGTTGGATTTATGATTTTCATGATTCAATATTAAGGAAACGTTATATTCGTCAATAAGACATTTTATTCTTTTCACTCGTCATTCCACTAAAATTCTTACTTATGCCAAACAAAACTGTTTTTGAGAATGAAAATGAGTTTTCAAACAAACCTTTATTTCTTATCAGAAACAGCATCAGCAATCAGCATACATCATTTTGAAAAACTGTTTGCATAAAAACAGCTCTCGAAATTTACAATTTATGTATGATATAATACATTATTTAAAACGTGAAAAGATTAAGTTTCTCACATCTATTATTCAAAATCCCCCTTTTGTGAACTTTTTTTTTTTCAACATTTCACTTACGATTGGAACAACTGCTAATGGAATGTTCTAGTCACCACCGATGGGATTTTTTTTTTCAAGTTCCTTTTTTCCAACTTAATTAATTTATCCAAAATCAATTTTCCCGAAACAGCCCTAATCACCTCTAAAGGCAGTTAGTATTAAAAAAAAATCCATAATTTTATTACTTTCAAAAACACATTTGCTTCATTCTTATATTGATTTCCTTTATATTTTCTTCATCACATCCATTTCGACAAATAATATGACAAATGGTTATTATAATGATACAATTATTTCAACAAATAATTGTGTCATTGACATCAATATTAAATAATTTGAACTCTTTAACAAAATTCAGCAAATGGATTAACTTCACACTTGACTCGATTCTCTTTATACGCCTGTGTGGTGCAGGAGGCTACACATGACCATACACTACCTTTTCATCTATAAGAGTACACCAAAAGAATAAAATACTGTTACAAATCTTGTAAATAGTTGCTGTTTTTCCTGCCTTGCACCATTGTCACTAGTTTTGGTTTTATCTAACGACATGTTGCAAAAGTATCTGAAGATATCACTTTTATCATCTGTATACCGGCCCTGTAACACTTTGTAGTTTTTACACTTGCCCTACATTTAATAAGCATGAAGACATTTTCGCGCTGTGGGTTCTTTTTATCGCTAGAACTTTCTTGAATGGATTATTGAAGTTTGTGAATGAATCGAAGATCCCGGATTTTGCTAGAATGTTGTCGAAATTTCCTTCCGAGTATAAATAGCTGTCCATTGTCCAACCGCCTCGAACAGTTAGTTAGTTGTTTTCAGATTTTATTTCTGGTGACTCGTTTTATTCGCTTGGGCGAATGTTTGTTTTGCTTTTGTAATTTCTTAATTACTGTTCACGTTAGATACGTGGTGCTGAGTTACTGTTGAGAGTACAGTGTACTGTTTGCTACCTAATTGCTGGATGTTTAGCAATTGTTTCCTGCTCCTTTTGTAAATAAGTGTACATACTTGTAAACAAATTTATAGTTACTTCCTCAAGATTGGAATGCTCATTTAAGAAAGTTGAAGGTGCTACGGACTTGTTACAATACTATTAAAATGCGTTATTCTAAGGAGTGTTCTATGAATGAATAAAACGCCTTTGCACATTAGGGTGGAGCGAAAAAAATGAATTTTTGATTTTCATAAACGGGTACCTTTCATTTACTGTGAATGAGGCTAAGTAACAATTCTGTAAAATATTTCACTTTTGCGACGTTATCTTTAGTCTGCGCATTTGGCCTAAAGTTTTGAAATTTTTGATTTTTTTTAGATTTTTCAAATTTTTTTAAAAAATATTGCAAATGATAAAATTAGTGACGGGTGGTTATTAAATAGAAGAAAAAGGTTTGAAATATACAAAGAATTTTTTAAAACCAGTTTAGATTACGATTTCAGTCTGCGCATTAGGCCCAAAGTTCATCAAATTTCCCAAAATTTCTGATATTTTCAACATTTTTTTAACTCAGTATTTCCCTCGCAATATTCACTTGAAGTGTCTTCAAACCTGGTTTTATTCATTTTGTTATTAATTTGAACTGTGCAACTCTTCGCTAGCTCATGTGGACCCAGGACTCACCACGAGGAGGTAAGCGCATTTCGAGTCCTACATGTGAGCCTTCACACACACTTTCCTTCCAACCAATGCGAGCACGTATTTATTTTTCTTAGATACGTCTTTAACAGTTAAATTGTTCCTTTGTGTCGTAAATTGATCAAATATTTCTATCAGATATCCTCGTTTTTACTAATCTTTTTCTTTTCCTGTGATTAAATACCAATTTTTAAGAGCTTGTGACCTTTTTGACAGCTCTTTCAACTGATTGACTCTTGAATGGAACTTTAAAAAGACCGCATTCAGAAATCATATTTAAATTCTCAGTTACCAGTAATCTTTTTAAATATTGTGTTGTTAAATTACGTGTAAAATGTGGCTTTGTAATTTCCACATCATGACAAGAAATCATATCGATGTATTCTGATTTTTTATTTGTGTATGTAATGTATAAGAAGAGATTTTTATCTATTTTTGGGATCTGAACTTGTTTTCTTGTTTGTTTTCTAGATTGAGCGTTGATAGTACGATTTAAAACAAGTTTCTTTAATGCTCTCTCTTATGAACTAACTAGATTAATACCCGGCGTTGCCCGGGTGCTTATTAGTACAACATAACTCTAAAAATATTTGAATGAATTCTATCCATATGGGAATATAAAAACTTATTTCATGCTAAAATGAAATAGGTGAGCCTAAAATTGATGATTTATTGTTCATCGTAATCTTTGTTGGGAAATACTCCTATTTAATTGTGTTAAATTTAATCAATTTATATGCTTAAAGGATCTATTGCTATATCTATTCAAAATTGAAAGAAAATGGCCATTTTGAGACAAAAAATTTAAATTTTGAGATTTTTGGATTTTTTTAGAATTTCAAAACTCTACCTGTGTGAATTCTAGCACATGAAGGAACTTCTGTGCCAAGTTTGATGAAAGTCCGACGAAAACTGTGGATTTGTACAAGGAACAAACATACATACATCCATTGATATCAATAATAGCATATTTCAAGGGTGCCACTGCCAAGTATACATTGTTTTGAATGTATGTGAATACAATTTTCTGCTTCTTCCTGGAGAGATAAACGTAACTCTTTCTAATCTCACACAAATTCATAGCTAAATTAGAAACGTCTGCACTTCATCCTAAAAAAGCAAGGATACTTTTACCGTGAAAGTTACAAACTCTTTTAAAAATTATAGTCTAAAGATTATGTTTGCTGTAGTCAACCATCTGGCTTGGGAAAGCTTTCTTGGACTTCTATTTCATAATTTTTGGGATATTTTTCCCGTCAAAACTACCTTTCTCATCTCATGAATTTACTGTTGTTCAGTACTTAAATCATTTTTATTGTCACCATCGATCTGATCAATGACAAACTCTATAGATTCATACTAAACTGATTTGAAAGTATAGCAGTTGTTTAGCTTCGTTCAACAGGTCCAAAAAATCACTTTGGTACACTGGTAGGTCCATCTAGCTTTTGCAAAAAAATGCCGCAAATTAAGTTCATTTAAATGTAATTGGCAAGTTTTTCTTCCAGTTTGCGCATTACACCTTTGTATTTTCCTGTCTTTGTAGTGCATCCATCAAAACCAATGCGAACAATTTCATACGCAAAGAAACACTTTTTTGTTCTTGACTTGTCTAAGAAGTGTAAATGAGTGCACTCTATTGGTTGGAAGCAAAAGAGGAGCGCGGGTGGCACCCAAAATGCGGCCACTTCCACGTAGAGCCGCTATATAAACAGGCCGACGCATCAAGATTAAGTTTCACCACTTTGGATCCAACTCCTTAACTTTTACTTTAAATTTTTCATTGTTGCGAGCTATGGTTACCAGAAAAAAGTTTTGGCACATTGCTAAGCTTTGCCAAATCCACGTGCCGCTAATAATTGCTCACAGTGAAAAATTACCAAAACGCGATTATTTGCCAGAAAAGACAACCACTCAAACACACAAACACGAGCTGGATCCAAAGTGGTGAAACTTAATCTTGATGCGCCGGCTCGTATATATAGGGGCCTTACTTCCACGTGGTGAGTCCTGGGTAATTTCGATGAGAAAGCAGAGAGTTGAGTAGTTCAAAGAAAAAACAAAATGATTAAGAAAATGTTTTGAAGGCACTTTAAGTAATTATTGAGAGGAAATATTAAATTATAAAATTTTTTGCTGAATATTGAAAATATCGGAAATTTCGGAAAATTTGATGAACTTTGGGCCTAATGCGCAGACTGAAATCGTAATCTAAAATGGTTTTAAAAAATTCTTTGTATATTTCAAACCTTTTTCTTCCATTTAATAACCACCCATCACTAGTTTTATCATTTGCAATATTTTTTTAAAAAATTTGAAAAATCTAAAAAAAAATCAAAAATTTCAAAACTTTAGGCTAAATGCGCAGACTAAAGATAACGTCGCAAAAGTGAAATATTTTACAGAATTGCTACTTAGCCTCATTCACAGTAAATGAAAGGTACCCGTTTACGAAAATCAAAAATTCATTTTTTTCGCTCCACCCTATTGCACATCATCCTTATTTTCATCTGTATAAGCATCTTTAAAGACTAAAATCAATATCAACCAGTTCCTTCCACAGTACCTTGTGAGAAATGAATGAAACGTGTTACACATCACTTAACTTTATAACTTAGAACAACCCTCAACCTCCCCCCCCCCCTCCTTCCCCGAATCACTGTAAACGTTTTCCTCCTTCTCTTTCCCAATATTCTTATCGTTTGGCGCAGTATAGCCTATTAAGGCTCTTGCGCCAAAAAAATCAATGCAACCAACCAACCAATATTCTTATAAAACCGAATTATTCAATATTAATCTTGTATTTCCACTGCTGTACACATTTCTATGCCGTGAAAGGAACATGTCTCTATCCACACGCAGTTAGTTGAAAATGAGAGAAAATTTGTATTCCCTCGTCTTTAAGAAAGAACAAATCAGGCATTTCGCTAAACAGATATTGTTAACAACATCTAATCTAGCTAGAAAAGTATTTTAGCAATATTATTTTCTTACCACAAGGTGTTTCCACAAATATAGAATCTTTGAAAAAAAATGAAACACTCATTTCACATTAATGATTAGGAAACAGTTTATCCCAGGGTTGAATTATAATATGTCTTCGTCTCACATCGGTTGACAATATCGTATACTTATCACCCCTACCTTTCAGTTTAAAGATGTATTATTTTCGTCCACAGCCTCAAAAGTGAATAGAATGTAAAAAATTACCTCGAAGGAATAAAAAGCTGAAACGAAACCATACAATGAATAGAATTTTATGCTTTAGATGAGAGATAAAACTATTTTTAAAAGACTTTTATGAGATTTTGATCTATTGAATGAGCTTCAAAGTACCCCGCAGTTTAAAATATTGTGTTTTTCGTTTCATATTACTTATTTATTTATTTATTTATTTATTTGACAACGTGTCGAAGAATGAAGTATGAAAGATGAGTATAAGCCTCCATTATAGCTTGCAATTTATTTTTGTTTTTTTAAATGTACGTACTTAAAGAGAAAAAACTAAATCTTTTTGCTTCCATAAACTTTCCTCTTCTGGTTAGTTAAGTAATGATGTTAGAAGTCTTAAAAGCACTGAAAACATTATCGTTTCAAAAATGAAACTAATAAACATTTTTAAAAATTCTACTATCGTTTGCGAAAGTCAAAAAAAAAAAAAATACAAATGCTACATTATATCCAGCAAACGAACCGCGTGGCCCAACATGGCTCACCTGTACAAGCTTGACATATGCTAAACACCACTATACCATGCTCATTTCCAAAATGGTTCATTTCCTCTAGACTTGTGGCCACCCATTTTGGAATTTATGAACTCGCGAGCGCCGGTAGCCTCATCTTCCCGGATGCCTATTCTCGTGTGGCCGGATACGCTGACATTGGCCCCAAAGTGACGTCACAAAGGCGCGATATTAGTGCCCGCTGCCCCGTGGTCAGGTGTCAATCTAAACCCAGGACTGCTCTTAAATCGGCTCTTTCAGTCTGCTTCTGTCTCTGTGTGTGTTTGTGCGGGTTTTTACCAGCTCTATTGCAGGGAATGCGAGGTGCAAGTAGAACTGTCCAGCAGAGTTGAGAACCACCAAACATGAAACTTTATTCCGTCACTATGATACCTCTGGTCTCTTTCTTAGCTGCTTTGCGCTTGCTCACCGATGGTAAGTTGGCATTTCTTCACTTCACTTTGAATGATAAATTTTAAGAAAATCCATTTGTTGTTAAAATTCGAGTCTCTCTGCCGTTTCACCACTGAGGACTATTTGGTACCCTTCCAAACCCTAAGCGGACAATATGTATAAAAAATTTTCCGAAATATTTTTACAGCCATTACGTTAGCGGAAATGAGATAGATCAAAAAGTTTTCTTTAATAACTTTAATTATAACTATAAAAATAAAATGAATTATTTTTTACTAGCGTTCTCAAACCGCAAGAAAATTGTTCGTGGGCCACTAATGGCCCGCAGACCACAGGTTGATAATCACTAGTTTAAAGGATATAATAGTATACTCAGAAGTAAGACATGTAACTATTACGTAGAAGATTGATAAACTGTAGTAATATTTGAAATTAACCTCGTAAAATTTATGCATGAGCGTGTTTTCCACCTTGTCAAAATGTATGTAATAATATAATATATTCTCTATTTTTTTTTAAATCACAGCTTTTTATACCCTTATTAATACAGTATGATAAAGACACTTTCAAACATATTTTAATTTACACTCATGTTCACGTTAAAGCGGTATTTAAAAAAAAATTGCGAGGCCAAATTTCGTATGTATTTTTTCACTTTATTCAAAATAAATGTTGTAATTCAACAATTGTTTGACAAATGCTTTCTCATGATACGTGCGAAACAAAGGAGAACAAATTGCATTGCAAGCTAATTGAAACATTTGTTGGAAAATCACTGCGAATGTATAGGTTCATAACTTTTTGTTTTCGTAATTGCTTTCTTTGCAATCGCAATTTAATCCAATTTAGTCCTCCATAACATTGCATTTTAAAACCAAAACTTTCTTAAGATTTTTAGTTTTAGTAATGTGTAATTTATAATGTGTTCCTTAACTCCGCAGAATATTTAAATTCAAGTTTTTCTCTCCTCTCTCTCTTTACCATCTTATCTCTAAACCACTCTTGTCTCCATCATTTGATATTGTTACATTCTTTCATTTCCCCATTATTAGGTTAGAGCTCACATCGTCAAAAATCCATCATTTCGTTGAACCGAATTAGTTCTACTTAATCTTTAACTTAAAAAGAGCTTGAGAATTTCTCAACATCATTCACTTATAACTCGGTTCTTTGTTCATTTGCGTTCGAGTTTGGTCGGTATTGAGAATTCCTGTTGCTTTTAGTATTCTTTGACCTTTGGTTTTCAACTAACTACATCTGAAAATAATTAAATTTATTTAAACTCATCTATCATAGTACATTGAAGGAAAAAAATCATTCAATTTGACTCTCGTGAAGAAAGAAGTAGAGAAATCTGTATTAAAAGCAGTATTTTTGAAACGATTATGTCTCTCTCCGAAGTTGCTTATACTAATATTAAGTACCAAACTTTCGCCAACAGAAATATTCAACATCTGCTCAATAAATTTCGAAATTTATAAAGGTGTTTTTATTAAAGTTTTATACAGTGAACTCTCCCTTATGCGCCTTCCCAAGAGACCAACAGAAAAAGGCGCATAAGTGAGGCGTATAAGTGAACAAGCCTATTTAAAGGACTAAAACGCAACATAGGTTCTAATGAGAGAATGAATAAGAATGCTTCTATAGAAAAAGGACATATTACTACAGTTTGGTAATTACTGTAACGTAACTACAATGATAATGAGAAAACAAAAAATTGTAGCATACCTAATTACAAAATGTTCCCTTTAAAACGATCCATAATAGATAACTATCCCTGTCAGAATTCTAGTTAATGCGGAAAAAATAGCTTCCGTTAGCAATAAAGGCGAAAGATTAAACATAAAGTGAAGAAAAATGCTTATTTTTTGAAGAAAATAAATTATATGTTTAACATTTTACCGAAAGTTCGGAGCATAAGTGAAATATTTATTTTTCGAGCGAAGCATAAACGAATGATACTATCATTATTTTGCTATGGAATGTGCTGAGACCATTTTAAACCGTCGTATAAGTGAAAAAGGTGCATAAATGAGGTGGTGTATAAGGGAGAATTCACTGTACTTATTCATCCATTTATTTACTTATAATATAAAATTATGGAGGGAAAAAAAAAACACCATAGATCCTTCAAACGTTCTCCTCTAGCCTCCGCTGCTCTATGTAGAAGCTTCGCTTCCCATGCCGAAGGTCGTGCGTTCGATTCTCACAGAAGCACTGGGAATATTTTTTCTCTCTTTCTTGTGCTGTCTTGTATCTAAAAAGAAATCCTACCTCTCTATGCAATGCACCTCATATCTTCATAGTAGTTGTTATTAAACAGGACACCGCAACAGCAACAAATGTAATCCCTGTGCATTAAATATCCCATCCACTGAAATTAAATGTTAATTGAAATATATTTATTAATAATGTTCTACTGTAATAAAAAAAATCTTGGAAGATATAAAATACGCTATTAATACGTTGAATGCGATTACCGCTATTTACGTATCACGATTTTGAGTTGATTCAACGAACTACAACAACGGACACATTACGCGTTTGAATCTTTCTAATTCTTTTAATTTTTTTCGTCTTTCGAGAATGACTTTCATGTTTGTTTCATGAGAAGCATAAAAAAGGTAAAATGATCAGAGCTAGTAAGCAAAATCAGTTTCAATAGAGAGGATTGAAAATAATTTTAAAACCTTTCCGTACGTACTGAAATGAATTACAAGTATTTTATTTGTTAAGAAATACAAACTGGTAAAAGTTAGAAGTTTTAAATCATTGATCTTTCTCTCCTTGTCGGCTAATAATGACATCGTTACAAATAGCGGGAATAAAGCATTAGAATCGTATTTAAAATCACCTGAAAAAATATTTTATTCGAGCTCGAAATAACTGAGAAGCTACAAGTTTCACCAGGTACAGAAAAATTGATTATTTCGTACTAGTGTTCCTTGCACTAATATTTTAAATGTGCGGTTATGTTTATACTACTAAAAGTGTGAAAAAACGCTCATGTTTGAATTCTCGAATTGATATCTGTAGTAATTAAAGGCAAGACCTTGCCAAGAAGACCCTAGCCCTCTATCAAGTCTTCTTAAAATAAAAAAAAGAGAGATAGAAAATCATCAAAGTCAGTACATTCATTTAGGAGCTACGGTACTACAGACAGATGCGTCAAATGTTTAACTCTCTTCCTTGTTGCATAAAGGGTTAAAAATAAATTTTGAAATAGTGCATAAGGCAATTGTTATTATCACTTATTATTTACGCCGTTAATTGCATGTATATTGCAATATGTGATTTTTAAGAACTTACTAATGAAATAATAATAACAAAAACAAATTATGCGTCATGTCCCAATTCTACGATTAAATTTTTGAAACACGTTAAACAATTAGGGAGGATTAACATTAACAACGTGTTTCATACGCTTTGTAACCAAATGTTTTTTATCCCCATCTAGCAATAAAAGTTAATTCACCTTAACATCTTTTGAAGTAAGTTATTGATTGTGTCACGCACTATCAAAATTCAAGTGTCTACTTCAATTCTGACCAAATCTTCCATCGTTAAAGCGGATATACATGTAGTTGCAAATGAATCTTATTTTAAACGTGGTCGAGGATTTCAGTCTCTTCATCGCTATGAAATTTGTTTTTAGCGCGTGTGCTCTTTCACTTTTCTTTTTCCATTTCCATCCATATCAATTTTCCACTTGAAGCAAGGAAGATAAAAAAAAAGTAACATTGCCCTTATGCACTGTAAAACATGAATGTTGTTTTTACAGTATAATAAAGCTAATTTTATAGTAATGAACTACAAATTGCTAATTTTACAGTAATAAACTGTAAAATTGCTAATTTAACAATTTATTACGATGCATTTTACAGTTTTAAACTGGAACCTCTGCTGCCAGTATTATACTGTTATTTTTCCAGTATAATACAGTTAAATTTTACGGCAATAAACTGTAAAATTGCTAACTTTGCAGTAAGAAACTAAATTACTAGTTTTAGTTTTTAACTGTGCATTTTACAGTTTTAAATTAGAATTTCGGCTGCCAGTATAATACTGTAAAAATAACAGTTCGTTTTTTGCAGTGTTACTTACCACTCAAAGCCAATTATATAACTACAAAAGTTTGTTTTCTAAAAACTTATTGGATTCCATCAATATAACAGTTTTTTTTTTCACCATTATGAGAATCATTTTTTGTTAACTTTTTAACTCGTCTTTTTACCATTTCCATAAGTATCCACTTACCTACTGAATATTTATTTAAATATTAAATTATTTTACCCTTATATTTTCAAATTTGGTTAAAAACATTTTTTCTCCAACGAAACGAAACTCTCATAGATTTACCAAAACTTTCATTTTCCGTCCCTAATTATTAGGTTTATCTCCTTAATCGGCTTAGAGTCTGCAGTACCACATTCACATTTATACATGGCTTTCAGCCGGAAACGAAAACACATCATATAATAGAAAATATCCGCTTTGCCTTCCAGTTTTACGATAACCTTAACGATAAAAGTAGAATTTAACTTCAATTGTTTGCTTCGAAAAGAGCTGAGTAAAAGGAGAAGGTCAAACGAGAGTTTTAAGCATCGGACAAGTAAACTAAAAAAAAAATGCTGAAGTGTAAACCATGGCATATGGTATCGCAAACAATGTAGTTTCACATATTTATCTCAGATACCTGAAAGTGAACTTCATTTTTCTCACTTTATTATATTTATGCTTTTAAACTGACAAAATACTGAAATGTAAACCACAGCGTTATATTTATCGCAAACGACGTAGTTTCACATAGTTAACTTTGATACATGAAAGTGAACTTTTTCCTTTACTTTATGATGTTTATAATTTTCCGTATCTCTACATTTTAAGAAATATGTCTCTTGCAATTTTTTTCAAGGTGCGAAAATATTCCTTGCTATTATTAATGAACTGAAATATACGAAAACAACAACTTCGTTAGCTGTTGCTTTTGTTTCTCTTTACAAGTCTTTAAAATTACGTCACCGGAGAAATATTTTTAATTAAAAGGCGGAAAATTTACACAAATCTCACGGACGACGCAGAAATTATATGCAACTACACAAAAGTACACACAGATTGGATTGAGAACCATATGTTTTTAATATCTCTTAAATAATATTAAATGCATTTCAAAAAATTTCTGAAAGTTATCCCAGGTATTACTTAATCACCTGTTTTATAAAGTATGAGCTCTAGGTGTGATGATGTTGAAAACGTGGTAATTGTAAGATACGAAAACTTATTTATTTTGAAACTTTATTGTATCTTATTTAATTTGAAACCCATATACTTGCTTAGGCATTTGAGAAACCGCTTGTAAATGAGTGAATTGGTAGGAACTTCAAAGTAAGACCCTTAAAACAAATGATTTTTTTTCTTTAATGTGTGTGTCCAAAAATTTTTGTAACTCTTTGTGATAGCTGAAAACTACTCTTTGAGTGTAATTTTAGGAATGTCACAGATAATTGTTTTAAGTATAGCTTCTTTATTTATGTGCATGGAATGAATGCTACTAATCATGAAAACCTCGTATGCAAAAAGTTTTTTTCTAAATTGTTTTCATATTCATTCAAAACGTTTTACCTTGCTTATTATTTTAATTTTTGTTTTCAGCTCAATCGTGCAATAATGGATTAGGAAAACATGCTTTTGAATTAGTCATGAATTACAGAATGGGAGGAAATAATGGCTTTGGATTATCTAAAGGTGAAATGGTACGTATTGTTCGATTGTTTTAGCTATTGGTACTAAGAAAAAATAGTCGGTTATCCCGAAATTTCTTCCGCCGCTTTTATTGCCTTTATTAGTATAAATTCATATCTCAAGGCAAAACAATATTAATAGGTGGTAGGAGGGTATATATTGTTTGCTATAGGCATGTTCACTGCTTGCTAAGGATGACATCTTGAGAAAAATGTTTGCAGGTAAACTTGTGTTAATCATCTTAACAATGAAAAAGGTTGGGATCCACTGCTGTAAACGAATACTTAGAAAGTAAACGTGGAAAAGTGGCCATATGTATCTTTACCTAAGACAGAGGAAATTTAAAAACGAAATAAATGAAACAGCAATATTTGTGGAAATGTTATAATGGTTCTCACTTCATTATATTAATGTTTTATGTCATTTCTTAATTATTACATTTCGCTTTCTTTACATTTTCCTCTATCTGATTTATTCATGAGTATTATGCTGGTTTCACCCTAATTACTACAGAGACAGAATTTTCCTGACAGATTTTTTGCACAGGCCATCACTTCTACTTAATTTACTTAACACTCCCTCGTGCTTACTGTTTGGTTGACATTTTTTCCCTCATTAAAAATAACCTTTACCTTGGCTCATTGTCAATACTTCCGTGCTAAGCGCAAAAGGTGTATCTGCAGCCGAGCTCAAACGGAGATTTTTCTCTTTTAAGTTTTGCGCCACCATGTATTTGATTCAGATGAAATCTTTTCATATATTTTCTTTTAATATTTCCCGTTCTCAAATGACCATATAATTTTGTATTTAGGTAAAATACGTTACAAAAAACTACCTGGTGGCGATAACTTAATTTTGTTAAAAAGTGCAGGTACGACGTTTTTTATTTAGCACGGCAGAATACTTCTCATAAGCCTTCTTCTTGCATTAAGCTTTTTTACCTTAAATTTTCGTATCAACTTTCGTACTTTCTAATCAGTAGGTCGGCAAAAACCCCTTAAAACCTTGAGTAGTGAGCTACTTTTCGGTAATAAATAAAAACTTATAAGCAATTGTAACCCCCCCCCCCCCCCCCCCCACACACACACACTCAAATTGTCAAAACAACATGACATTCAACCACATTATTTGAAAATATTTTTTAAATACTTATTTTACTTTTGACTTTTCTCATTTAATGTTCTCAAATTATCAACATCTTCGCAAATTTGTTGTTTATGTTATACACCCATTCAAAATTTACGAACCTCACATTTTAATTTTTAGTTTAAAAAGTAAAAACTTTAACAAACTTTCAAAGAATTATAAAACTTGTTTAAATGATATATATGTAATGCTCTCCCTTTAAAAAGAACACATTCCAAAAATCACAATAAAAGCACATTATAATTAACTTTTTTTTCTAATCAAATGAGTTTATTTTTATTCCATTATTGAAAAAGTTGGAATCATCTTTAAAATAAACCTGTTTTAGATTTTAATTTTATTCACATTTTATCAAATATGACTAAAAATTGTGAGCAAAATTTGCTCACAACAATTTTTCTTCCTTGATTAGCGTGTTAATATTTTGATTATTGTGTTATACTTTCAATGTTTTATTTTAGTATTATATTTTTTTTTGCGGATTGAAAACTCAATATGAAAGCTCACAAATTTTTTTCGGTCACTACGAAACATCGTCTCCATATTCCACATCATGCAACTCTTTATGTACATAATACTATGCTTGTAGAAAATCAATACCCATAATACCTACCCACAAGAAGGTAATTCGATTCCTTCTTGAAGAGTTAACGTTTTTCATAAAACTTAAATATATATTTCTTCGACTTTATACAGGGCCTGATTACCGAATAGGCCAACTAGGCCGTGGCCTAGGAGCCCAACAATTTAGGGGCCCCCAAATATCTAGAATTGCTCTAATCAATGGCTAAAATTGTTTTATCCAATGCCTAAAATTGAAAAGTCAGGGGGAAAAAAAGATGAAAGTGACCAAAAAGCGATTTCGAGAAAAACGAAGAACAAAGTTTGATTTCTCGTAACTCCTTGTGTAGTTAATAGAGTTTTCATTCACATTTCGGTCGATTCTAATCGTTCCCCCCCCCCTTGTTGTTCTACCAGATGGTATTACTCCTTCATAGCCCCTAGATAGCTCTAATATCTCAAAATTGACGAAAAAGTGACTTTCATCTTTTTTTCCCCTGGCCCTTCAATTGTAAAGCCTCAGTACAGGGGCCCCAAAAAGTGTTTGTCCGAGGGCCCAGTAATATCTTAATCGAGCCCTGCTTATATATATGTCTAAGAAAATTGACTAACTTTCGACTCCTATCCAGATCACTCTCGTCGACAGTCCTCTACGGGTTCTACAGACTTGCAAACAACGTTGCGAAGACGATCCCAAGTGTTTGTCGTTCGATTTCACTCCTGGACAGCGAATCGATCCTCAAAACGGAGACCCTGGCATGGACGGAGGGAATTCTGTCAGGAATTCCAACGGCCACATGGGCAACCAGCAGCAACATGCTGATCCAGAGTACAAGGAATCCGTCTGCCACATGTACCACGACAGAGCCTCTCCAGATGGCGGAGACGTCCTCGTCAGACAGACGAACACGTTCCACTTCAATAAAGTTTGCTTCACTTGTAAGTACAAACTCTTTTTCTTCTAATGGGGCTGCGTTATCCTTTTGCGGACATAGTGAGATCCCTCGATATGGCATCCAGTCTTTCATGAGGCACCATTAAGGCACAGATGTCAATGGCACAGATAACGTTTTAGCCCAGTTTCCACCAGACGGAGGCACCTGGCAGGACCGTCATTTCGAATTTTTCCAGGGGGGGGGGGGCAAATTTAACACAATGTAAATTTGGCAAAAAATGGCAAAAACCATGCCCACTTACATGTAAACACATTGATTTCCCAAAGTTGGGGGGGGGGCAATTTACCCCTGCCCCCTCCCTGAACCCTGAAATGATGGGCCTGCACCTGGGCTTTCTCCGATGCGACCCTGCTCTAGGAATTTAATTTTGCCGAGGGCACTCAAAATCAAAAGAATAACCAAATGGGCATTTTCATGCTGCATAGTCATACGACCTGGGTGGTGACAATTTTCTGTATCTTTAACTCTTTAACGGGCCCTTTATTTCTTGTAATTTGTACTATTTATAAATATATTTTACAAATATATTTAGTATATGCTAAATTTATTTAGTAAATTCTACAATCTACTAAAGGAATTGAGTATTAAAAGTGATTACTATACATTAGGTAAAAGAGAGTACCTTGAACATTTAAAATAATTGATGAAATTAGTGGTAAGTATACTTTCCACGGCCTTATAAAGGGTCAAAATACACCTTCTGCAGATTTAGGCACCTGGGGCCAATGCCTAATCACCATGCCACCCTGCCGACTACGTACGTAGTATAAGTAACTAAATACTGTTTTGCTGATAACTATAAATAAGCTTTCGTTATAAACAGGAGAATAGTAGTATTTTGTCTTGTGAAGCTCCCTTTAAGATTACATTACTCAGAAGATGATTCTAATCCGGTCTCTTTTATTCTTTAAATATTTTTGAAATTTATCCCTAGGTACAACATTTGCTGCAATTTGTATGAAAGTGAACAGTAAAAATATATTTGCTGCTAAAATACTAAATGTCAAACTTGAGTTTCCAATTTTGTTCAGCTTTTATGTCGGACAGAGAAACAATATATGCAATGCAAAATCAAAACAGTTTTATGCTTTTCTCCCCTTGAAAAATCCGGTTATTTAAATTTATGCAAAAGGAGGATATTGTTAAGCTAAATTTCAGCACAAATGGAAAAACAAGGGATCATTGATCAAAGCTTTTCAAATCCCAAGCTAATCTTGAAATCAGAAATTTTTCTACTTCATCAGGGTTGTGGGCAGATTTAATAGTTTACCTGAATCGGCTGTTTCTTGCAATAGGGTGATTAGTTTGAAAAGCTCTAAATCGTCATTGGGGATTGATCAAATGACCGGAATCAGGTTAGCTGTGTGCAGAGCCTGTTGCCGGTCGTTGCATTTGTATTTGTGAAATAGTAAATACCTTTTACTAAGTCTATAACGACAAATTCTTCTGTTTAGCATCCCGACTGACTAACGACTGTCCAAATCGACTTTACATGATTAAAAGAACCCCCGGCTACTGTTTCGAAAGTCATACTGACCAAGAGGTCTTCGCAACGAATCGGACAGAATGCGAGGAGAAATGCGTCAACGATCCAGAGTGCCTATCAGCTTGTTTTGACCGAGGTGGCCAGAAGTGCAGGCTCAGTCGAAGCACCAAGGCGATGAATCCAACAGGGTTCCTCAGCGATTCGAACAGCGACTACGTCGAGAATATGTGCCTTTCAGGTAAAGTCAATGACAGAAAAATATTAAGAGTGTCACAACCCTTAAATGCTTTCTGCAGAGTTGAAGTAAAAATTATTTAGCATTTATTCGTTATGGTGCAAAATCTTTGCTGCAACTAATTCAATTTGAGGGCACTTATAGGATTGTTCAATGTAACCATGTAATGCTCCAACTGTTTATTTTCAGCACGCGGTTGTACTGTGAGTACACAGTGTATAAAAATTTAGAATCTTAATACAACACAAATTAAAGGGGGGTTTTTTTGAGGACTTCAGGTTAATTATTAATTTTTTTACTAAAATTCTTCTATTTTAAGAACTTTTAAGCATCAAAATGTAGCAGAGTTTTCAGTTTAAACAGTAACTAGCCAAAACAAATAAATAGTTTGCTTTTGAATGGCAAATATTTAATATAAAATTTTAAAAAGCAAAAAGGTACAATTCTACCAGTATATTTAAAATGCATTTTAAGCTTATCCTTTATTGAATTTGACTGTCTCGAACTTTTGACTAAGGTATGATTTATTAGATATGCAATAATTGCATGGAATAAGAAAAGTATGTAAAAGTAAGTAAAAACTGCGTCAAATGGATCTTATAATCCGACGCTAACTACCACTGTAAGCGGCAAACTCAAATACTTCGTACAAATTTGAGTTCGTCCTCCACTTTTCAATGTCAATGCACGATTAATTCCCGTATGAATTTTCCAAGCACAGACGACTCAAATACTAGTGTCCTTTAAAGTATATTTGTTTCAAAAATTCATTTGATAGCGTTATGAAGAATTTCAGCGATGTTTCGAATTTTAGCAATTAAAAAAGCTAGAACCATTTACATCAGGTGTCCTAACTGACTCTTCATCTCTTTAAGCAACTCTTATAACAGTTAACCAAAATTATGACAAGATTTTAAATGTCATCAAAAAGCTTCGTAACTGAATGTCTTCCAAATTTCATCAGTAAACGACATCAATCTTGAGATTTTTCGTTAAAAACATTAACAAATGGGATCGAAACAGTAATATTTCATGTAACTAAAAAAAAGAGTAAAAGAGCACTTCTATGCTTTATCTCTCAAATTTTCTTTCATTTTTAGAAGCCCAAGCTTGTCCTAACAGAGCTCATATTATGGAGAGCGGCAAACGCCCAAGTGGAGCAATTGAGTTGGAAACAATTTACACCCAGCATTTTCAGAGCTGTTCCGACATTTGCTCCCAGAGTTTGGAAACCAGAGGTTACTTGTGTACCGCATTTTACCACGAAGAAGACACCTGGCTTTGCACAACCTACATGTACTATCCCGATGCTGCTGATTCCGGAGAAATGTCCTCTGGACACGAGACCACAACGTTAGTTCCTAGTAAAGGAGACTTTTACAGAATCCTCTGCGGAAATGCTGACCGAGGTAGGATGAATATTTCAGCGATACATACTTTCAGAGTAAATATATCATTTCTATAAATTCTGACTTTTTGTAAGATGCCAAACGCACGATTGAAAGCGGGCATAAAATTGAGTTTAAACAAATTTAAGACAATTTTAAATTTGCTCACATGCCCCAAAATAGCTATTTGCGTTTGACCGGAACACGTTTAGTCGCACTCATTTGATGATTAAAGCACACATGTCACCTGAAAATGTTATCTGAACCAGAGGTAGATAGGAGCTTGTTCAGCCAATGCTACTGCAACTGCTTCTCATACGTGTTATTTTTTCAAAGATTTAAAGGATGGGAAATCAAGGTCGAATTACTAGAGGTTCGTTTAGGTTTATATTACATTTCAAATTCAGATTTCATTCGTAAATTAATTGTAATGCCCGTAGTTGCAACTGTCTGCCTCAAAAGCAAAAGTTTTGTCAACATCGACACTCATTCTCAATAAGAGAAAAACAAATAGTGCATAATTTTTTGTCAATGTGTTGAAAACAGCAATTTTATAACTCAAAAGTTAATTTCAGAGTTCGTTGTATTTTTTAAAATTCCAAAAATTCAGTCATTGTTATTAATGGGCTTGAAAGTTCCCTTTCATAGATTTTCTGGCGAAAACCCCTATGTGAATTCCTCAGCATCAAAGGAACTTTGTGCCAAATTAGGCAAAGATCCGACATGAGCAGCGGATTTGTATAAGGAAAACCCTTTATAGTCGGGTTTCGCCCCCCTCCTTCCCTATAGGAGGCTATAATTTCCCTATGTGAATTCCTGAGCATCAAAGGACCTCTGTGCCAAATTTGGCAAAAGATCCGGCAAAAAAAAGGGATACATATGTATCTATAGATAAATTGTACTCTTTATTGACTGTTAATTTGTTTTTAATCCATCTATTAATGGCATAAAAGTGAATACAATGTTAAGAAAAAGTTTCTAGAAGGCGAAAACTTAATAGAAAAGGAAACTTCAGTCTTGTACCACTTTTATTTTTTAAAGGGGGGGGGGGGGTGGCCTAGTTTGGCTGTTTCTTAAAACGTGCTACATATGATCACATTTTACGATGAAGATATGATGATGTTAATTTGCTTTTAGGTGAAATATAGAGCGAAAATAATGCTGTTGTATGTTTCAAATAATACGGTGAATATTTTGGATCTTAGGTGTATCATTTAATAACTTCGGATTAGTTTCAAAATGTACTTCTCTTTTCATTACGAAGAAAATTATTACCCATTACAGAATAAACATTCCCTTGATTTAGTAATAAGAATGTGTAAAGAAGTTCATATACGGCTTACTTCTATCCATAGCAATTCTAAAATTTTGCAAGAATGATATTCATGGGTTCCATATGTAACTTTAAAATGAAAAAGAAGTTTTAACTGGGAAATGCAAATTATGAATCAAATAAAATGCCATTGATCAAACGATAAATTAAATAAATAAAATGCTAAATTAAACTATTCATTGTTCATACTTTGCTGCATGCATGGGTATTGCGTAATTCATTGCTATAACACTCAAATTATCAGCTATTTTAAAAAAATTTCAATTATACTAAAATCCTGAATTATGAAAATAAATTTTCCAGACTTCTTAAACTTAAAAAAAGATAGAAAGCATTTACAAAAAAGTATCTCACATAAAAATAAATTAATAATACAATGTATCTGATTGTGAAATTTATATTATAAAACTGTTTTAAAATTTTTAAGTTATCTTATCCCAACCTTCATCGGTAGAATTATTTATTATTTGTGTTATTGTTTCTAATGCCTTTTTCTTTTCTAAACGGAATTTTAACATTAACTCCATCATATTTTTCAATCTAAGTGTTTGCTCTAAAATAATACTTCTAAAATAATACTAAGTCTTTGCTCTTGACTAATATTTGTTTACTAAGAGATTGCTCCAAAATAATACATGTTTTTACTAATCTTAAAAAAAGGTTTCTTTTTTTTTGTTTAATTTTTTAATATCTTTTTTATGTTGGGAAAAATAATGTTTTTTCTTTTATCAATGCAAATATTCTCAAGACAGTCAAAACGTAGCGTCAACATTTGGTTTAATAACTGTGGTACTGCCAAACGGTACTTTTGTAATTAGATTTAAAACAGCACGGTTTTTTTTCTATATTTTGTCATTCTTCTTGTAGGCAAAATTGAGTTTTTTTAGCTATTTTTCAAACTAATTGAAGTTTTGAAAATATATAGATTCATAATTTTTAAGAGAAAAATGCACAGTTCCTGTAAAACTATTTCTCGTGATAATATGGAATTTATTTGTTCACAATATAAACATGTACGGTAGTACTTTGAATTGCTTAAAAAGTACCAGTCATATTTTTGAAGCCACATAGTTTTTTTTCCTTTTTTTTCCAAGTGTTATGACATTTAAAAGAATACAAGCAGTAAATTTGATCTTAATCTGCTTCTGATTTAAAAGTTATACTTTGAAAAAAAAGTACGGTCCTGACAAGTTTGAAGTAGCTTAAATTCATTTCAAAGTTTCATACTCAACATTACAATATCATTGAAGGTTAAATATCGCAGATCTTTGTTATACTTTGTGAATAGTTTGTAGTGTTTAACTATCGACCTGTCAAAATATTTTTACTCTGAAACGAACGATACGAAAGAAGCATTACTGCGTAGGAATTCGAAGAAAAAAAATAATTGGTTGGAGTTCAGGGGAATATCAAAATAAACATAATTTAAATGATAAAAGTCGCCAAAAAAAAAAAGACTTAAGTGACAAATATACACTGAAGTGACAAAAGTCATGGGATAGCAATATGCAAATTTTCAGATGGCAGTAGCATCGCATAGAACAGGTATAAATGCGCAGTGCTTTTACAGAGCTTTCATTTCTGTTCAAGTTATTCATGTGAAGAGGTTTTAACGTGATGATGACCGCACGACGTGAATTAACAGACTTTGAACGCGGAATGTTAGTTGGAGCTAGACGCATGGGTCATGCCATTTCGGAAATCGTTAGAGAATTCAACATTCCCAGATCCACTGTGTCAAGAGTGTGCCGAGAGTATGTAAATTTCAGGCATAACATCCCACCATGGACAGCGCAGTGGTCGACCGCCTGCACTTAAAGATCGAGACCGGCGACGTCTGCAAAGAGTCGTAAATTCTAACAGACAAGCAACACTGCGTCAAATCACCGTAGAAATCAATGTGGGACGTACAATGGACGTGTCTGCTAGAACTGTGCGGAGAAATTTGGATTTCTTGGGCTATTCCAGCAGAAGACCGACTCGAGTGCCTTTACTGACAGAACGACATCGCTTGCAGCGACTCTCGTGGGCACGTGAGCATATCGGTTGGTCCCTAGATGAATGGAAAACCGTGGCCTGGTCCGATGAGTCACGATTTCAGCTGGTAAGAGCCGATGGTAGGGTTCGAGTGTGGCGCAGACCCCACGAAGCCATGGACCCAAACTGTCAGCAAGGCACTGTTCAAGCTGGTGGTGGCTCCGTAATGGTGTGGGCTGTTTTTTCATGGCATGGACTTGGTCCTCTAGTGCGACTGGACCGAACATTGACTGGAAATGCTTATGTGCAGCTACTTGGAGATCACTTGCAGCCATTCATGGACTTCATGTACCCAAACAACGATGGGATTTTTATGGATGACAATGCGCCATGTCACCGGGCCACAACTGTTCGCAATTGGTTTGAAGAAAATTCTGGACAATTCCAACGAATGATTTGGCCACCTAGATCGCCCGACATGAATCCCATTGAGCATTTATGGGACACCATCGAGAGGTCTGTTCGTGCCCAAAATCCTGCCCCATCAACGCTTTCACAATTATGGACGTCTATCGAGACAGCATGGCTCAATATTCCTGCAGAAGACTTCCAACGACTTGTTGAGTCCATGCCACGTCGAGTTGTTGCACTTCGCCGGGCAAAAGGAGGGCCGACACGATATTAAGAGGTATCCCATGACTTTTGTCACTTCAGTGTATTTAAACTTTTCTCCGTTTTGGGAAATTTAGTCATCTTTTCTTTCATAAAAATCAAATTTTAAAAACTTTTTTTCTTGTGTCTATTTCCAGAGTAAACTGTCCTCCGTTATGAAACTGAACGTCTTAACGCTGAAGTATATTAGACGCATAATATTAAATAAAAATCCAAATGCATTCATGTGCACTATTTAGTGCATTAAATGCTCACTGGCTACTTTTTTTAGAGCAGTATTGTTCGTTATTTCTATAAGTGTGGCAGTACTATTGTGTGGAACTAGAATGCTTCAAAACAGAATGAGCTGAAAAGTAATACATTCAACTCTGCAAAAAAAAATCAACTGCAGATACATCCATTCTATTATCCTTAAAGTGAGTTAAGAAGTCTAAGAAATTTCCTAAGGAAAAAAAATGTAAAACTTTTTGTCTGCAGAATGTTATGAAAGAAGAATAATACCGCAAAATCTCAAGGCACAAATATGAGGATTAGTCACCAAAAAAGTTCACATTTTACTTTATGTAACACATTTACATTATGCGTGTGTACTCTACAGAACAATTTCAGTCCTATAAACTATATACGCAAATCATTGCGAAGCATTCTACTGCCAGAGTTAGCAATAGGCATATTAACAGTGTTAGATATTATGAATTGAAAAACAAGAAATCAACTATTGTAACTATTTTCCGGTATTCAGAGTCAGAGCACAATGCCATGCTCTTAAGAAGCCTGAAAAGTGTCAGGTGCATATTTGGCTTGAAATATACACTGCTCGACATTGAAAATGCAACACCAAGAAGGAGTGGTCAGAAATTGATGAAATTTGGTAAGAAGACAGAGACAGCATGGAACAATAAGTGATATTTATTTCAAAATAAATAAGTAAAATTTAGAGCGAGGACGGCGTCGGCTCAGTAAGAAGTAGGACCACCGCGGACAGCGATGCACGAAGAAACACGTCTAGGAATGGAGTCAATAAGCCTGCGGATGGTGTCCTGAGGGATGGCACTCCATTCCCTTTCAACCATTTGCCACAGTTCGTCCTCTGAACGAGGCAGTGGCAGGTTCTGCAAACGGCGTCCAATCACGTCCCACACATATTCGATTGGTGACAAGTCAGGAGAGTATGGTGGCCAGGAAAGCATCTGTACACCTCGTAGAGCATGTTGGCTGATTCGAGCACTGTGAGGCCGGGCGTTATCCTGTTGAAAAATTGCATTTGGCAGACCCTGAAGGTAGGGGATTGCCACCGGCCGCAGTACATTATCTACATATCGTTGGGCCGTCATAGTGCCCCGAATACGAACTAGAGGTGATACGGAATTGTATGCAATAGCGCCCCAAACCATTATGCCACGTTGTCGCGCTGTGGGGCGTTCCACAGTTACTGCCGGATTCGATCTTTCTCCACGTCGACGCCACACACGTATGCGATGACTATCGCTGGACAAACAGAAGCGGGATTCATCTGAGAACACTACGGTTTGCCATTCTGCCATCCACGTCGCTCTGGTCCGGCACCATTCCAAACGTTGGAGTCTGTGCTGTGAGGTCAATGGCAGTCTTCTTAGCGGGCGCCGTGATTGCAGGCCACGTGCAACCAGTCGACGGGAAATGGTTCTGGTCGACACAGGAACATCCAGGGTACCTTGCACGTGCTGCAGAATCGACGTACAAGTGACTTGCGGGTCCGCCACAGCTTGTCGGTGAATCCGTCGATCCAAGCGGTCTGACGTCACTCTGGCTGCACCTGCACCCCTCAATGTGGCTACATTTCCTCTTTCCAACCATCTCCGACACAGCCGATGCACAGTGCTTGCATCCATGTGGGTATCAGCTGCAATTTGACGTATGGACCAACCTCCCCTTCTCAGTCCGATCACCATACCCCATGTAAAGTCGTCTATATGCTGGAAGTGTCTTCGTTGAGGACGGCGTGGCATTTCCTCCTATCACACGTATCCTTCGAGACAAAAACCAAATTTCTCCGATAATTAGTCTGGCAGAAAAACCAACATGAACATAGCCCACTTTTCAACTTCATTCTCTTATATCTTACTTCACGTGCGTCGGTGAGCTGCGCATTTCATATCATTGGCATAACTCAGTGACGTGCGTCTACGGTAAAATTTGCATGAATTTCTGACCACTCCTTCTTGGTGTTGCATTTTCAATGTCGAGCAGTGTACAACCATGGTAAAACCTAATTGTACTATGATCTACAAGCTCGTAAAGTAGTTGTAGTATTATGAACTTCGATCGTGAAAGAAGTGGCTCTCATAAATATTAAGTAATTAACTTACTTTTAAACCTTTTCATTCAAAGTTATTCACTGATTCACTGAAACTTCATATTTACTATGAAAGAAGTAAAAACTATCAATTCAAATGATTAATTTTTTCAAATACTCTAGAAAATCTATATGAATGCATATATATTTTTTTAGTTTCGCCTCCGGCACGCTTTTTTGTTCGATACACTAAGTTATACTTATGACATTTATTTTTTTAACAGACATAAGTTTTTCAAAAAGAAAATCAAGAAATCATCACTAGTGCCGTGACTCCTTTCACTGACCCTAAAACTTACAACTTTTAACCTTTGTCCTCATTAAAACACACAGTTCTTCTGCATACGACAAACCGACAACCCAGTCATGCCATCGAGATACTGCAGTTTCGTCTAAATTTGACTCATCAGTCTGGAATAGACAATAAACTCGATGAAGCAGATAACATTTCAGTAAAACTGCCTTAGCCCTGGCTTTGGGGAGTTAACTTGTTGCTGGAAAGAAAGGTTCTTTTCTAAAAAAAATCGTTTTTAAGTTTCATAAGAATAATTTTTTTGAGTACGTACGGAAATTTTATGCTTACCAAGAAAACGAAATGGAATTTACTTAAATCCTTGTGAATAAATGCTGACTAAAATTACCAACCAATTGAGCTGGAAAATTCTCATACATGCGTCTAATCTTCCACCAGACGCTTACATCAACAATGCCACCGTCGAGTGCTTCCGTAGAAAACGTCTAGACGTTGCTCACCAGGTCGAAGTGAAAGTCTATTCCTTCCAAGAATGCCTTGACGAGTGCATGCGACGCTATAACCGTGACTGCCAGTCGGTCGAGTACAGTTCGCGATTTCAGTCCTGCCGATTCAGCAGCCAATCTAGTGGATCCAACAAGCCGAATCTCGTAGACGACGAATCCTACGATTACTATGAGTTCAAATGGAGTAAGTACAGATTTCGGTGGTGGGTGCAACTGCAGCAAACAGTAACCTGCTTGACTGCCGATGGAAATATTAGGAATGTTGAAGACTTTCAATTATTTCCTAAGATTTCTAAAAAATAGCACAATCACTGTTGAAAAGTTCATCTTTTAAAGTTGATCGAGCACTGTCCCATTTGCACGACTCTTTAAGCTGGTGATGGTGCAATTGCTTTTTTTTTTTTTTTTTTTTGTATGCCAATATAATGAATATTCTTTCGAAATGCTTAATATCTTGAAATATGGTAAAGGTTTCTCGTTTGCATTTCTACCTGGTGAAGGTTGGGTACATTAAAAAGATGTACTTATGGTGAAGGTTTATGGCTTGCATTTCTACCTGGTGAAGGTTAGGCACATTAAAAAAGATGCATTTAAAGTGAAGGAAGTAATATTGCCTCAAACAATTTAACCAATATCTTATATCCAAATACTTATGGAATAAAGCTTTTAGCTAATATTTCGATACAATTTATAGTGCTTTTATGTAGTATATGCACGAAAACTTAAAGCAAAAAGAAGTATTTGAAACGACTTAAATTACTTTAACAAACTGCTGATTTTAGAATGATTAAATAACTTGTGCATTATGAAAATAGCTGACGATATTTTAAAATTTTACATTAAAAAAATGATAAAAAAATTACATGAAATATTGATTGGACAATGTAGGTTATGAAAAAAAAAATCAACTATCAATTCAAAAAAATTGACTCTATTAGACCACAAAGCGGCGATTAGAAATTTTAACTGAAAGTAAAGTTTTTTCCAAGGGAAAAAACAACCTTTAAAGAAGAATAAAAAGAACTACTAAATAGAAAAAAAAAGATCGTTCGTAGCATGGCTATTCTTCTGATTAGTAGTGTATGGTATGCACTAAGAAGTTTTTATTGAAATCACAGTCATACACGAATGATGCATTGTAATCTCTTACATAATTATTTAAAATTTCGATTTTCTCTTAAAAGTTTCTACTGAAGCCACATGTAAACAAATTTCTAAGATTTTGTATGTTAAACTACATCATTACGTAAGTTATGTCCACAGTAATACTTCTAATTTTCACTACATAAAACCATTTCCCGAATCCAATAAAAGTAGTATTTTGCTAGACATATTTCTATCAGACACACAGTTAAATGAATGTGTGACATTATAAGAATGTAACTTAGCAAAGTATCCATTTTTTACAGTCAGAGGAAGTGGAAACCGAGGGCACAGTTTCATCCACAGACCCGGCTACGGTCCGACTGCTGGAGCTCCTGGTTTTCCTGGACCATCCAGATGGGGAATGGGAGGACCAGTAGCAGGAGGTTCAGGAGGAAATCCATCCATCTCTCAAGCATGGCCCTCTGGCCCGTGGAGTGGACAAGGCTGGAACCAGAACTCTCACCATGGCCCAGTGAATTTCCCTGCCTATCCACCAGCAGCCATGCCACCCGCTTCTCAACCTTGGGGCTCAGGCAATGCTCACAGCTGGAGTCAGGCTGGTGGTTATCCTCCAGTGGGTCCTCCTCATCAAAATCCTCATTCTGCTCCTCCCGGATTCCAAGGAGGTTATCCTGGATATCCTCATGCTAATCCATTCCATGGCAATGGAGTTTATCCACCAGCTGGAATGGGTCAGCAGTTCCCCAATAACAACTACGAACTTTGCAAGCCAGGAATGTACAACGGAGGTCTCTTCAGAAGGGTGGGTTATGGCACCAGACTCAGGAGCTTCTACGTTAGGAGAGTGGTCAGGACAGAGAGAGAAGAGGACTGTGAAAAGGCTTGCCTTGAAGAAAGGGAATTTGTCTGCCTGTCTTTTAATTTTAGGTGAACTTATATAATATACATATCCACTCTGATAGATCATAATTATTCGCTAAAAATACCTCATTCTTTATGAAGCGGCAAAAATATTATCACCTTCACTGTATTCTCAACTCGTTCTGAGCATGAAGTTAGTGCTAATTTGAAAAAAAAAACTTTTACCCTAGAAAATAACTGTCTCATCAACATTTACGGAAAATTAACAAAAAGCCTACTAGATAATCGGCAGTAATTTCGGCATCATATGAAATATTCATTAGAAATATAAATTAAAAGTGATTTCCACAATACTATTGAGAGTTCCTGATATACTTGGTATTCAGCAACCAACTAACGTGAAAGAAAATAATTATAATAATAATAAAAGTGAGCGAGAAAAGACTGAACTGAAGCTAATCTTGAACCCTACATAGAAATTTAAAACATGTTTCTGATCGTTTTGGTCTTTTCTCTGATTTCATAAATCTTTCAACCTGGAACATTAAAATTATATATGTATAGCGTATATCATGGTATACATCGGTATTTTAAATGCTTTCAGTTATAAATGCACTAAATTGAATGAATTTCTATATTAACAGAATAGACATTCTATTAGCTCAATTTCTAGTATGGCAATTAGCAGGTAGTCATCAATATTTTCGCGAATGATAACTATTAAAATTAAAGTACTTCGCATTGAGTACAATGAAATGTATTACCATTACATTAATTAGTTTCTTAATGTATACTGAAATTTTATAAACTAAGCAAAAGACTCAAATCATTGCCAAAAAAATAAAATTTTCATCACTTTATTTTTCATACAAGAAAAATAAAAGACCTTTGGAAATCCTTAACTTATATTTTATTCTCGCGCCATTAAATTTACATTTTTTGCTGAAAAACACGCATTAAGAAAGGAAGAAAGGACAAAAAAAAGGACATCCGGGCCTGCCAGTATTTTATACTGCAATTTTTCAAATATTCATTTGCAACGATGAAGTGGACTTTTTTTGCACAGTCCCACTTTTGCATTTTTTCACTCTCCCTTTTGGTACTATTAAGTTAAGTACTATTTTTTATCACTTACAGCAACTTAAAAACTATGCTTCATTAATGGCTCCGATTCCTTCTAGAAATGTTATTCCGGACAACTGTGAGCTGAGCGACCAAGATACGAGACATCTTCAACTCAATAATCCGGGTCACTTTGAACAAGACTCCCAATTCGATTTTTACGAAAGAGACGCTGCTGCAGCCAATGGAATACCTGGAGCGAGTGCCCCTAACTGCATTGATGGTGAGTGAAAATTGATAATAATATCTATTCCCCAAAATAATTTCAATCGTATTTTTTAGTTTGTTTACAGACTTGAAAATGACGAAATACAAAGTAAAAGGCATACAAAAAACTGAACGCGTCAATTGATGTCTTATAGCTAGTCATGTATGCTGAGTGAACAACGTCTTCGACATAAAGTAAATGGAATTGATAGAAACAACTCTAACACAGTGAGAAATTTACAAATAATTGCATACAAGAAACTTTTTTTCAACGCAGAACAAGTAAACACCTTCTCCCGGAACCTTTTGTAGGATGCTCTTTCGGACAAAAGTGCCGAAAGATACTGGCACAAATAACCTTAGAACGCAATGAAATCCGAATTTTTGTTCCAGTCCGCGTAATTTTTGGGCAACACTAAAATAAAATATGAAGCATATCTGAACCAATACACAATTATGGCTTTATTCATTTTCAATTTACGTCTTATCAATGTTCAATATGCTGCTTTTCGGCTGTTATACTGCCAAAAATTCAAGGCTATTATTTATTAAAGACGTGAAATCAGTTTTTAAACTGGAAGTCTTGACTATTTTAAGTACATTCATCATACGAAACGTATATTACTTTAGACTGAAAACACGTAATTGCTCCGATCGATTATTGGCTGTCGAAATTCACCAGCAGATTCAACCCTACGTCAGATAGCTAAACTGCTGGTTAAAGTCTTCTTCGAACACAATCATAGTTTCAATCAGTGACTCAGGTATCTGTTAAGGGCTCAAATTGGTTGGTGGACACTACCGGTAATCTTTACGAAAAATAAATTCCCTGAAAATAATATGCCTTTAATGTTTCCTTTCTTAGTGAGTCAGTCGTGCAGTCCTGACGGCATAGAATTCACCATGAAAACACCAGAGGGTTTCTATGGTCGAATCTACACTTATGGTTTCTACGATTCTTGCTTTTACGATGGCAATGGCGGAACAACAAGCGTTCTAAGGATATCAAGAGGAAATGGATTTCCACGTTGCGGTACCCAACAGGTATTCAGCTCAACCCCATAAACCTAAATTTATTTGCCAATGCGGATGCTTCCATAATCGTCATCCTCCCAAATGTTATATCATTCAAAATTGCAGAATGGTATGAATTACAGTGAATGCGAGATTATTGATTCTAACAACATTTATATTGTATTCATTCCCAAAACAATTTCTAAATTTAATGGCATTCAATTGCTGTATAAATGTTCTTTATTTTATACGGTCAGTTTTTTTTTTCTTTTTCTTTTTTTTAACTCAATTATAAAATTTCTTGTCAAAAGAAAAAAAATCTTTTTGTTTAGTTTTTAATCGATGCAATTTAATTTATTCTCATTGTTACCAGCATCTGAATTCAGTCATATGTCAGGATTATCGTTATGTAAAAAATACTACACTTTTAAGTAGTTCAAAACTTTTTTGTTTTTTTATTCTTTAGTTCTTCAGCAGTTGTTCATATTTAAAATGTCTTCGTTTTTGTATTGAAAAGTGAGGGAAAAGGTTTTCTAAGAAAATAACAATTAATGAAGCTTCCTCCTTTTACTTCACAAAGAAAAAAGTAATCTGAACACTTTAAGTAAAAATTAATTTAGTCTCACGAATATTATTTAATGAATTTCAACAAAGTTCTAGTGCCTTTTATAGCTGTCCTGCTGGTTGAAATGTAAATTCGGATACTTCTTTCTTTATGAGTTCACTTTTTTTACGTTCTTCTTTCAATTAAATAAAGACGCTAAAAATAACATGATTAATTTAAACCATTTGAATAATTTTAATTTATTACTTACTTCCTTGAATGCTTAATGATCAATTGTAATTAAAATCGTTTCTTCTTTATGTCTGAATTTCTCAAAGAATTATTATGCGATTTTGATGTTACCAATCAATTATGAAAGTAAAAATTACTATATAGTATTAGAGTCACAAATATTTGTAAATATATTTTTTTTTTTTTCGAAATATAACACATCTTTTAAAAAGTCAATAATAAATCTTGCACCTCAAAACCAGAAGGACGTAAGTCCAAGACGTCGATTTTCACTTTTTGTTGCATTGTATGTAGAATCTTATTCCGCATCGACCCATGAGAACGGTATTCTATAAAACAAATTCCTTCATAATTATTTAGCACCATTAAAAGAGCGCGAGTCCCATCTTTTGCATGCATCCATCAATCGTTTTTGCCCTCTACTGAAAAGTGATGAAAATGGACGTACGTTAGTCTGGTTCTGAGGTACAGAATTTTTGAAACGAAATAAAAATTATTTCTTAGAATAACACGAATAAAACAGGTTAACAAATGCGGAATGGAATGCGGAACAAACAGAAGCAAGATGGCTTTAGCTAATGAGTGATTGAAAAAAAAAAGTTGAAACCAAAAGTTCCTATCCGGAAACAAAAGGACGCCCTTGGTGTGGGAAAGAGCAATTAGCTGGCAAACCGTGAAAAACACAAGCGAAATCCGACGCATGCTCTTGACACTGGCGGTCATCGAACTATGAATGGATGGAAAGATGAGTCGCAATTCACTTTCCCGTCTACACTATAAAAAAATGAATGCTGTTTTTTCAGTATAATACAGCTAATTTTATGGTAATAGAATGCAAAAATTGCTAATTTTACAGTAATAAACTGTAAAAATGCTTTTTTTACAGTACTAAACTGTAAAATTGCTACTTTTACAATAATAAACTGCAAAATTGCTAATTTTAGTTTATTACCGTTCATTTTACAGTTTTAAACTGGAACCTGTGCTGCCAGTATTATACTGTTGTTTTTACAGTATAATACAGCTAAAATTTACGGCAATAAACTAAAATTTCTAACTTTCAGTAAGAAACTGTAAAATTGTGTGTTTTACAGTTTATTACTGTGCATTTTACAGTTTTAAATTGAAACCTTGGCTGCCAGTGCTACACTGTAAAAGCAACAGTTCATTTTTTGCAGTGTATTGTCGCACTTCTGCAAATAAATAAGTTTTAAAAAATAGTATATAACGGGAAGAAGGCGGGGGATGATGAAGTATTTTCCTTCATTCAATATCAAACTACCTCCAGGAGTGTTCACTGCTTTCGATGTTCTTAAATGTTGTTAATTTTTACAATTTCAAACTGAAGATTTTATTTTAATCTATGAACTACACCTCACTGCCAATTAGTGAATATACGGGGCAGATGTGTAGAAGATAAAAGTATAAAAGTTGAAATAAGCAAAATCAATGTCTCTTACTCTTCAGGAAAAGAATTTTAACAAGTGTAAATTACAATCCGAACAAAATAAAAGTTCAGCTTTCTCCTTGAACAGAAACCAGCATTTTCAATGACTTTAGCATTTTATTATTTGCTGCATCACTTTCACCGAATTCTTCGTCAATGAATATCTTAACTCAAAGAATTAGTTCACAAACTCATGTGCAATATGAAATCAACTGAAGGCGAATTTAACGGCTTGAACACCCGTATGTGATCAACTAATGAGGCACTGATTTCTTAACATACCCATGTATGATCAGATGAGCAACTGAACTTCCTCGTAGACCGTTTAATTATTAGGATAAAGATTCAGTGATTCAAGACGGTATATTGAACAAGTAAACAGTAATAACATAAAAACAATGTTTATATATGCACAAAATTAAACAAAAATCCATAAATGTTGTAACTGAGTTACTTCAATTTTAGTAGCGCACATTACTTAAATATTTGTTACTTTTATAAAAGCAAAAGCAAGAACGAATTTTACAAATTTAGCTTTACAATGCGGCCTCAAAAACTAACCAAAACTATTTGACAAGCTTATTCGATATTGAATTCCAAACATTTACAGCTTCTTTTCTACACAAGTTTGGCGGGAAACAGTAGCTGGAAGTATCGAGGTCGCAAAAATACGGAAACAAAAACTTTCTATTTTTTCTTGTCCTTTTTCCAAAACGTGAGATCCAGCTGATATTATTATTAGTAAGTTGTAAAAGACGCGTGAATTATAGAGCCCCTGAACTCCTGACATTTCACTTTGTGACGAATATCCGTCTATATTACATTTCGGACGGTGGCATCAGCCGGAAAAATACAAGGTAAAGCGGTGAACTTTTCAATAGCGGTCTTTGTTCATTTCACTGGATGAAAACATTTCCGTTTTCCGGTATAATTTCGGCTTTCTACCTTGTTTCGTCCTGTTTTCTAAAAGCTCGTTGTTATAATGGATCAGTTTTGAGTTTAATGAGACCTTTTATACATTTAGAAACAAATATTCTTCATCTAGTTGGACATTTTGACAGTTGCTTAACGTCGGGTATTTTGGAAGAAAAAATTATTAGCATTATTTTGATGCTTGCGGTCGTTGCATTTCTTTTCTTAAAAAGAAATTTCCACTTTAAAAAAAAAAAAAAAAATTTTTGCAACTTGACTGTTGAAAAAAGTGGTCAAAACAGACTATTATAAAATTATACCTAATAACTGACTACTTTTGCAGTTTTTCTATGCAATTGATTAGATAAAATAATTTCAAGCAAACTGACATTGTTCAATCAAGATACAGAATTGATACATTGATCTTTGTAAGAGTGCAAATATGAGTAATACATTGATAACAACTTCTTAAAAAATAACTATTGGCATTTAAAATTATAAATGAGAAAATAATATCGAGTGACAGTAAAAGCAAAGTGTGAGAGAGTAGCCTAACTTTTCTCGGTTGCTTTAAAATAGGCATTACAAGTTTAGAAATTTTGCGCCGTCTCTAAATGGAAACCGTACGAAAGAAAACAGCTCCACTATTTTTTTATGCACTGCTGTTATTTTATGTTTATCGAATTAGACTTACACTTTTATTTATATCCTCATGTCTCAATTATTTCTCAACGTTTTCTAACAAATCTAGGCATGCATAAATAAAGCGCACATTTTTAAGAAAAAGTTGTGCTTTATTAACGTTGATTTTTCAATTGAATAGTTTACTCACAAAGCAATTTTGACCGTTTGCATTTAACCATTGTTGCAAAAACTAAGTGGGGAAAAAGTCCATAGCTATGACAACCATCAGGGGAAAAGTGCGGAGAGTGGGAATTTAATTTTACTTTGAGCCGCCAGTCCTCGTTACACAGGGTATAAATGGATGGCATTATGCAAAAAGGAGTTAGCCCACAAAAACCTGATTTTGAGATAATGGGCTTTAAAGTCAACAAACTCTGGCAAAAAACATGAGCTCTATATCAATATACCAATGATATGTTGCCATGAAACGCTGATAGGGCTTAAATCATTTTTGCTTAATGTAGAAAGCAACATATTTTACCACCAGAGTTGGATAACTCATTTTTTTATGTTTTGTGGGTTAACTCCTTTTTGCATAATGCCATCCAAATGTTTTGCATGTTTGAACTATTTATGAGATAGTCTAAGTTATAGAAGCTGATACGTATATCAAACTAATACAGATGACGTTATAAACAGAATTACGTGTGCAAAATAATAGCGAAGAAAAAGCAGACTGTACGCATTGTCCTGCTTTATCTCTTAGTAATGTATTTTTATTACCATTATTATTGTACCTATAATTTTTAAGAGTTAGCATAGTGACCCTTAGTTGAATGGCTCTGATTTCTGTACTTGTTCTCATGCTCTTAACTAGAATATAAATGGATTGATATTTGATCATTATAAAATGACATTGTGATTTCAATTCCAGTACGGAGACGTAATGACCAACATCGTAGTAGTGCAGTTCAATGATAATGTCCAAACATCAAGGGATAAAAAATACAACCTTACGTGCTACATGTCTGGACCAGGAGAAACCGTTGTTACCTCAAGCTACATGGACACCAGAACGGATGGGTAAGATGCTACATATCTGGTTACATACACTAGAAAATATGCCCCGTCCAGTTTTGCGTTTCATGCTAATATAATTTTTTTTAATTTCTGACAGACGTTATCCAACCCAGATTGAACACCTTCCAGCTCAAAATATGCTAACATCAAACATCGTTTTACGAGTGCTGTACAGAGGAGCCCCAACTAATACGATAGCTGTGGGAGATTTGCTGACGTTCCGATTGGAAGCTAGAGGCCATTGTAAGTAATTCATGAGTATAGAAAAGCAAATAATAATATTTATATTCAGAAACATGGTGTTTTATACATTAAGCTTTCATTTATCTAAGACGTCACTGCAGTAGAAGTTTAATACATTCTTTTATATACGAATTAAAGAATTAAAAACGTTTGCAAACAAACTCAGTAAAGACTACGTAAACAGTGCTGTCCGCAATTAACTATGAGAGCTGAGGTTTCAGCAATTGGTCCTGTCTCGAAAAGGCCCAAAGTTATGTAAAGCGTTGTAGTGAAAAAATTGGGGATATATTTGAAAAATAATAGTAAATTAGTCCAAATTGGTAGGTTTTTCTCAAGAAGGCTTTTCTTCTGGCAAGTTTAATTTTTACTAAAGTTGTTTTATGCATTGAAAATGTTGTTATCATACCGTCAAAATATTCCCCATGCACAAATAATGGGCTTGAAGGTTCGATTCTACGGAACAGTGTATCCTTGAAAAATAATTTCACGCTACACGAAACTTTTTTCTAAAGTGCATCTATAAGTGAAATGCAACCCTATTCAAACCTGAAGAATTACTGCTATTTTGCTGCACTAAAATATGTACCCGTAGCTTAATTATCGATATACAGTTTTTGGGGTTAGATCATGACTATAATCTTAAAGGTTATTTAAACCCAAGTAGCACACTTCGTTTTTTAAAGGCTGTAAAATGATTATTAACGTTGTAACAGCCGCTTAAAAACGTTTATAAAACGTTTAAAGGTTATTTGTGCTACCTGGGAAAAGGCTCGATAGTAAAAATCTCACCTTATTTTTTATTATTTATTTTTAACTATCACTAGAAATTTATTTTTGCACTAAAACCTCGACAAAGATGAGAGTAATAATACTCATTTAAATAATCAGAGCTTGCAACTAAATGTAAAATTCTTCAACGGATTAAAAAACAAAAATAATTCTTAAAGTTGCATGATAAAATTTAAACAAACTACGTCTAATAGTTTCTTATTCCTGTCTTTCTCTTTTCTAGATCACTACGAGTACTTCAGCGACATATTTGCCACCAACGTTATAGCAAAAGATCCATACTCTGGCAGACAGGTCCATCTGATTGACAACAGAGGGTAAATACATAATTAGTTTGTAAAAAAAAAATGCTGATACCTTTCTCGAAAAATTGATATTTTATTCGACGTTATTTTAGGTTGAGGTTGCAAAAACGTTAGGTTGTTTTTTGAGGGGGGGGGCAGCTAAAAATTAGAAATAAAACAACTTTTTTCGGATGTTGCTTCGCCCACAAAATCACTTTTTTTAATTTATAACCCCAAAATATATAGCTGCAATTGTTTTTAAAACTTTTGTGCTTGAATGACGTTGTTTATATGGGCGATTCTCTGTAAACTGGTAATTGGCTGTCCGGACTGAGTATTTTAAAAATAATAAAGTGTAATAAAGTAATTATCGCTCTTAATACAAGTAAAGTATTAATACTTTGTGGCCCAATTGTATTTGGAGTGATAACAATTTAATTTTTTTTTCTAGAAATTATTTAAGCGCCAAAAACACAGTCCCCTGGCTGTCCCAATCCCATAGTCTAACTGTTCAAGATAGTATTTCAAAAAACCTATTAACACTACATAAATTTGGCAATCAATATCTAAAAATAGAATAATGAAGCTATATTTTTCTTATGAAATAAATTATAATTACGTATTTCTAAAACTTAAAATCGTCATGTAAATTCTGTCCGGAGTTTTTTTAAACAGTCCCCTGCAACAAATTCAAAGCTGTAATACGAAAAATCTATAACTTTTACAAATTCTTTTTGGAATGAAGTTTAAAGTAATCAGTGTGAATTTGCCGAAATCGCCAAGAACGGTTGTGAAACGCTACTTTGCTTAGTTTGAGAGCCACATTTGTGATGAAAGTATACATCAGGGTCATTGCGAAAACAGTCCTCTGGGAAGTGATTTTATTAATGTCAATTAATTTAATTATAAAACATATCAGTTATTATGTGCACGATTTGTGCCTAAATTTATAGGTAGTCTCATTACTAATTATGTCCCAATAGTTTTGCAGATATTGCGCAACAAAGAGCAAAAACACAGTCACCTGGCACAGTCCCCTGCCTCGTTATACTAGGCGGGGACTTGCCCCTATCATGATTTATCAGAAAAATACAAACTTCAATTGGCCCTCTTTCAAACCAAAGTAATAGACATCTGAAATTCGTTTTTTTATTCGAACTTCAATTTTTGGGCACAAAATTGACTCTATCTAGTGAAATAATTGTCGTATCGTCTCCATTTTGATTTCATTCGAAAGATTAAGAAAAATGCGTTCTTTAGAACGTTACTTCGCTAGCGCCGCGTAACGAGAATCTCGAAAATCCACGTTTAAGCGACTTATAAGCGATTGAAGTTTGAAAAAGTTAAATTTTTTGCTCAACTGTCAAAATCGTTACATTGTTGCTCAAATCAATTTTAAATGCGACATTTCAAGCCAAGGCTTAGCTCGGTAAACCTTAATTGTAACTTTTATTGTTTCAAAATACTACGGTAGTTTTGCGATAACGTTAGTATTTAGTTTAGTAGTAGCCTTGGGTATTTGATTTTAATATAGGGTATCACTTTTGTAGTAATTGTAAAAGTGAACGTGTCTTTGATCTCTTTGAAAAGTTGTCAGAACGACGGCAGTAGATGGCGATGTTGTGCAAATGAAGCCAATAAAAATTGTCGTATTAAATTTTAAGTTTAGAGTTTTTTTTTTTTTTTTGCGGAATTCCGCACGGGTCACCTAGTTATAAAACTATTTTATTTAGTTGCAAAAATATTCTTGATTCAAAAAAAATATGCAGCTAAGTTAAAAAGAATACGCTTGTGTTTTTTCTGCCTCCGAGGATTTCTAATAATATCATTAGGCTAACTGCTTATATTTATGTGCATTCATGTAAATAACACTGTTACTAATATAGTACATGAGGCTTTTTGGGGTATTTAAATTCTCCTATGCACAAATTTCCCAGAAACATTGAATGTTACTATTAAGCCAACGAAAAGATCACTTTTTGGACCAAAAGGCAGGATTAAATAAAAATTGCCCAATGACAAAACAAGAATACAATGGAACGAATCAATGACAGAAAAATTAAGAAGCCCATAAAAGTTAAACAGAGCTTTAAAAGCACATTTAAATCCTCTGGCTGTTCAATTTTCTTAACTCTTACAAATGTGCGTATTTTTTATGTATGAAAAACCATCATGAAATTTATGCACTAAATTTACACAAATTACGTTAGAAACTACCCTTAATATGATAAATCTTACAACAAAGTTCAAAGAAAAGTACTATTTCATGTTCTTTACACAAAATTCGAACTATTTTTTTTTTTTTTTTTGCAATTAACAACACTTTCGATGAAACCTTTTCTTCGCAAAACAAGCAGCCAGAAGATTAAAAGGGTGCCTACGGGGTTATTTTATAACCATGACTAGAGAGTACAACACTAGGCCTTCTAGTTTTCTTTTTGAGCTCAAATGAGCTAAGAAATTTGAAGTGGCGCAAAATTAACCCTAGGGTTCAAAATTACGTTAAATAACTCTACTATTTCAAATATTACAAAGAATTTGACTCGCCTTTTTTTTTTCTTCTTCTTTCCATAGGTGATCTGTAGCGATCGAGGTCGCCCCGGCTCATTCCCATCTTGGGGGCGCAAAAAAAGATACGCCGTGAACGAAACTGCTGCCCTGTACGCAGATGATTCGGAAGAAATCACCAATGTCGTCGGAAATGGCACGGACGAGCAAGAAGTTGTGCACGATCTGCTGAAGGTTTACCTCTCCAGGTCTGACATGCCTCCCGAAGCTGCAGCAGGTATTTAATTGCTTTAAACAGTACAGGAAAAATTGTAAGGTTGTATAATGATTGCACTAAAAAGTATAACATAATAGTAATACATAATGTATATAAGTTATACAGTATAACTATGCAAACAACTTTAAGGTGTACTGAATACATAATAATAATAGTAATAAAAAGCATAAGAGTAACAGATTACATAATAATAATTATATAAAAAAGTATAAGGGAGACTGATCATATAATAGTAATTATACTAAAAAATATTAGGATAACTTATAATACATACTAGTAATTGTAGTAAAAAGTATAATGGTGAGTGACAGCATAATAATAATCGTGCAATGTATGAGGGTAACTGAATACACAATAATAACTATTCTAAAAAGTTTTAGAGTGACTGAATAAATAATAATAACTACATAAAAAAGCATAAGAAGGATTGTGCGTGCGAATATATATTAATAATCATACTAAAAATATGAAGGTGACCAAATACACAATAATAATTGCTCTTTAGAGAATAAGGGCGACTTGAGAGTACATAATAATAATTATACTAACAAGCGTGAAGTTTACTGAATACATATAACAATTATTATACTAAAAAGTGGAATGACTTGATATTAATACATTTCTTTTTTTTTTCTCACAAATAAATTTTAACATTTTATTATTATTATTTATTATAATTTTATACCATTTTATTTTTAATGTCCCTCCTAATCGACAATCTTTCACCAACTGTTCTTGGAGAGAACCTTACCTATCAGAATTGTGAATCCTATGCAGATCCTTAATCACGGCATTACGACGATGCCAGGTTAGGGTTGCCCCAACTATAACATACATTTTTCATCTTTCCATATCTTTAAGTTTCGTAGTAATCGTCAGTTTTTCGTAGAGCTCAAACTAAGCACTAAAAGTCACAATACAGCAAGTTCGTTCAAAAGTGAAATATTAACAAGTAAAATATTTATTTGCTTTATTTTAACAGTAACGAAAACAAGCACTGTGTGCGTTGCTCAAGCTGGATACTACACACTCGTCATTCTCTCAATCGTCCTAGTGTGCGCCATTGTAGCTGTTGCTGCTGCTGCCATGTACTTTTTCAAGAAATCAAAATTAGCGGTAAGTTTTTCCTTGCTGATTTTCCTTATTACAGTGAACTCTCACTTATGCGCCGGCCCAAGGGACTAACAGAAAAGGAGCATAAGTGAGAGAGACGCATAAGTGAACAAGCCTATTTAAAAGTCTAAAATGCTATATAAAATCTAGTGAGAGCATGAATAAGAATATTTCTATAGAAAATGGTCATGTTACTACGGTTTGGTAACAACTGAAACCTAATTGCAATGATAAGGAGAAAACAAAAATTATAGCATACCTAGTCACAAACTGGTCCCTTTCAAACCGATCCATAATAGATAATTATCCTTCTCCGAACTCTAGTTCATGTGGAAAAAATGCCTTCTGTGAGCAATAAAAACGAAAGATTATAGAGAAAAGTGAAGAAACATGCTCCTTTTTCAGGAAAATAAGTTTAATTGATTGCATTTTGCGAAAAAGTCGGCGCATAAGTGAAATATTTATCTTTAGAGCGACGTATAAACGAATGAAATTATCATTATTTTACTATGAAATGTTCCGGGACCACTGAAAATCGTCGTATAAGTGAAAAAGGCGCATAAATGAGGCGGTGTATAAGTGAGAGTTCACTGTATGTGAATTATAGCAGTGGGGCATTGGTGATATGTTACATAATGTCATATTGGCATTCTTCGATTCATATCGCACAGGGAGAATGAAGGGAGGAGATATTAAACATTGCGTTTTTTGAAAGTGCCTTTTTAATATGCAGACCTTAAAAAAATGCTAATCTTAATAATCATCGGGGTAAGTGCAAAAACTTTAAAGATTTGAAATTTTGAAATCGATTCCCCGAGAAATAACTATTTTGAGATTTTCCCCTTTCATTCTGTGAATGCTACAGATCGAGAACACTACTCGGCATTCCTTCGAGGATGGTAAAGCGGAAATTTAGGCCAAAGTTTGAGTTTAACATTTTTTGAGGATCTATTACTTCCTGCACTTCCCGCAAGAAAGTAACAGTCTGCCACACCATAGTGATTTTAAAATATATCCGTTACGTATACGAATTTCGGGAATACACCACTAACGAAGATACACATACTTAGCTTTCAAAAAGTAGCAATGATTACAACGAACAACATAATAAATACCAATTGTTACTATGATCGAAATAACACGAAGCGTAACTCTTTCTAATCAAGTTCATTACTTTAAAGCACATAAATACTACGTAACCAAAAATACAGTTTTAGTCCATTTTGAAATCTTTGTAATAATTTATTGAATTGGCTCGATCAAAATACGGGTACTTTTCTCTCGCAGCTGTCTTTGGGAAAAGCATGAATTGTTTCTCCGAAATCTATGTTGCCTAACTGCTGAAGTGATTAAGCTCTATTTGAAAATCTTAATTATCTTTTAATGAATGTTGATTTCTTACAAGCTATGGTATAAGTTACACCAAGCTTACCTACTGATGTTATGACATAAGAATTATTGTATATATTTGTACAGTACTCACGTGTCAAACAGGTTCCCGGGTTCTAAGTACGCAAAATACATTCAAATGTACGCAAAATACATTCAAATGCCCTTAGCAAAAGTTTTATTTGAGGAAAAGTATTTAGTTTCAACTATCGCTAACGTTTTATTTTTAACGCATGCGTTTGTGAATTATCTCACAGCTTATTTGTTCTACTTGAAATATTTTCAATAATCTTGACATAAAAAAATTTTTAACTTAAATTTAACTTGCAAAAACGAAAAGTAAAGCGCTGTAATGGTATTCTAAGAGTTGACTGACTCGGACATTATTGTCTGATTTTTGGGGGGAGGGGGCAGGGGGCTTTTACAAACAGATGACGAATTTGTCATTTTACCAACGTGAAAAGGCACGTTTGTCAAATAATGTTCAAATTCGAACATATTGTATATATTTTTGTGAATGAAACTTTTAAACGAGTCAATAACCCTCATCAACACTCTTTGTTAAACTAAACTTCGTACTACATTTTGACTGAAAACAATTTAACCAGGGATTAAAGCATCGTGTAAATGTTGCATATCATTACTTTTGTGCGGGCTGTCCACGGGGAAAATAACGTAGAGGCATAAAATTTCATTTGCAAATCTGAACGTAATTCTCTATGATTTGATTTCATCACAGGCCAAAGCAGCAGGAATCAGCGGACCACCCCCAGGATTAGCCAACCTTTACATTGCCAGCCAATACCCAGGACCGAAAATAGACGATCCAAGTGAGCCCATATACACGGATCCCTCCTTGTTCGAACGATCCAGGAGCTCCAGAAACGTAGCCAACATGGGGAAAGTCTGCAATGATTTCAATTGAACAACAGATGTCCTCTAGCCTTAAAAAGACTGAAAATACTGTGTTGAACTCTGTGTATGCTTGGGATTTTCCATGAAAACAGTCCTTCATGTCGCAACCTGGAAACGCGTGGCTTTTCCGCTGGGATTTTTCTTTTGTCTCTTTCTCTTTTGGATCAGAAATGTACATAACACTAAAAAATGACGAATACGGTGTTTGTGCTTTATATGTATACAAGCTATCAATGTACATTAAAATAAAGTGTTGTTGAAAATTTCAAAAATATATGTTATAAAATTACTTTATTTTCTCTCTTAAAAATAACACGCCCTGCCGAAACTTTTAAAAGCAAGAAATTTGCCTTCGTTTACTTTTTTATTATGAAAAAAAAAAAAACATTAGCAAATGCTGCATATATTGAAGCAAAAAAAAAAAAAAAAAAATTGAAAAAATGAATTGCTTTCAACTGCAATACAAACATCTTTTGTAAAATCATGATTTGTTTCGCCAAAAAACAGTTTTCACTTACTTTTATTCCTTGTAATATTTTTCAACAGATCAAGGTTTTAATTGTTCAAACAACCTTTAAAAATTGTAAATATCGCGCGCAGTGCGAATAAATGAACATCTAACTGTACATACACACTTTTTTTCTTTTTATTTATTGCTGTTTCCCTTATCATACTGAAAGTTTCTTGCTTGCATGTTGCTTGTAATAAAGTTTCTAAATAATTATGTAATGTCTGATTTTTTCCTGTTGTTGATGTTGCTTCATTCTTCGATATATTCAGCATTTTATGGCAGACTACCAATAGAACAAACCTTTTTTAGGCGCGGGGGGGGGAGGTCACCAATCATTATATGTGTATCTGTGTGTAGTTTGGTAAAATGGTTCGAGGCTAAATGTTCTACCCCCCCCCCCCCCGTGCCCAGAAGCGCAGCCATAAAAACTTTCTGGGTGGGGATTCTAAAATTAAAAATTGTTGCTTTCTTTCTTATTCATTTATAATTTAATTCATGTTTGAATTTCTCAATACACTAAGCGAAAACGTTTCTGTTGTTTAGTAATTATTCATTCGTATCACTCGCATGAAAATAATTCCTATTGACATCATAGGAGCTTTAAAGCGCATCTTTGATATGTTAAACCTGGAAACACTTTTAATTTAATGCATTATTTGGTAGTAAATCTAAATTTCCTAAAAATGACGCTAATTCAGATCAAGACTCAATATTTTAGCAGAAAAAAATTACCTAATGAGTTTTACAAAATTTGGCTAGAAATCTTCGGAGTTTTTGCAGATTTCTGCAAAATTTCTTTATTAGTACAAAAATATCTGCAGAGAACCTGCAGAATGACTCAACTCCAATGGAGCTCTGGTGTTCTGAATTGATTCGGAAGCAGGTTATACTGCCGATTGATAGGAATAAAGGAATATTTAAAGAAAAGATAACACACACACATTTGTTTTAAATATTTTTACTTTGGGAAAATTGTTGTTGATGAAAAGTGATTTAAACTGAGAAAAGAAACAATGGTCTTTCGGGAAGGGGAAGGGCTCCGGACCCACCCCTTAGCTACCTCCTTGGTAGTGAGAATTTATAGTGCTGCTCTGTTAAATTGACCTCTGCTGTACATTGACGGGTTATTGACGGGTAATAAGAAAGGGTAGTTGTCGCGGATTTGAGCAGGAATACTTTTAGGAAACAACTACAAAAGTATTGAGAACTTTGACGGAAATTAACTATTTTAATAATCCGTATGATATACAAGGAGTAAGGTTTCATACAGATACCCAGCTAACACAAAGACATCTACTGGACATCCAGAAGCCGTCATTCATAGGATTCTCTGACTTCCGCAGGAGATCCCAAATTTACCGAAAAACGTCTTGTAGACGTCCGCAGGTGATCCAAAATCCACTTTTTTTACGTCCACAGGACGTCTTAAACGGACATTTTCAGGACAACTGCAGGACTATCACGGGACACTCTAAATCTTACGCACGTCCTGCGGGCATCCTTAAGACCACTGCTGGACTGTCATAGGATGCTCTGACGTCCTTCGCAGATCCGTCTCCTTCCTTTGCCCATCCCTTTTTATCCTAAGCAGGTCGTCTGGAAGTCCTTTGACTCTACTTTTCAATAGTTTTTTATCCTCTGGCCGTCCTTTTCAATCCTTATAGATTCCTCTGACCATCCTTTTCCATTCTTTACAGATGCAATTCCTTATAGTTTGTATACCTATTGGATACTTTAAACCTTTATAGAACTCCGAGCTGAAAGCTTTAACTTTTTCAGATAACATCGATATTATAATTATTTAATATTTCTTTTGTGTATAGCAATGTTCCAAAAATTTCTTCTATTTTTGTTTTATATTAACAAAATTAATTTGTTACCATAAATCATATGAAATGAAATATTTTCAAAGTAAACTTACTTGGCCATTAAATTTTAACCAATTCCAAAATTTTGCAACAAATTTCGATTTTCAAAAATTCGCTACCCTCTTAGTATTATTACAAAAATAACAGGATATTTTTTTGCTGACAGATTAATCAGGAATATCCCCTATATTACTAATGTAAATTGAAAATACTTTTTTTTTTTCCACTATCGAAGTTTAGTAATTAAAATATTTTTTTTTAATTATATATAAGTTTGCCAAACTAGTTTTTTGAGGCTTAATTCTTCTACTCTCTTAGGAGAGGAAAGTATTTTAGAGACATTGTAGTTATCTTGGCCTCTTTTTTTTTTTTTTCAATGTCCGCATTTTTCATAACTACAAAATATTTTCAATTTTATGCAGATCCTTCAAGAAAAAAACCTTTCTGAAAGTCACGATGAAAATATATCATTAAAAATAAATTATTAACGTAGGACATGACAAAAAGTAGTTATCAAAAATTATCAACTTGTAAATTTTATTCCTCGCAACACTTTAAGAATGCATATGAAGGGTCAGGGGGCCCCTGACCAAGGTAGTCACATTTGATTCATTTTGAGAAAAACGAAATTTAAACTTTACGAACTCATAAACTTCCCCAGTATACTTGTTCTAAAATGACAATAATACATAGAATACAGTGTTTTTTCACGAATATTGCAAAAACTAAACGAAATTACTTATTTTTCTAACAGGTGGTAGCATCAGTTTAAATTCAACAAAAAGTGAACTACCGTGGTTTTTCCCCCTGACCCTTCATATCTTTAAACATGATGTGTGTGTATATAAAAAAACAAACAGTGTTTCATTTATTTTCTTTATTATTACGCTTAGGCACGTATGTCATGCGATCCTTCGCATGGCGAAGCCAATTTTTAATGATATCCTCCACTACTGCCCTCTTACAGCCATATTCTTCAACTATTGTGTCTGAAAGAAAATTATGCATTATAAGATTAACAAAAATGATTATGTAGCAGAGATTAGATTCGCTTTGGAAAATAACCAACAGAATGAAACTGTCTTTTTAAAAACATCACAAAGAATTGTCACACATAAGAGCCAGATAGAAACAAAATGATATACGTGACAAAATTATGAGTTTTGTTCAAAGTGCATGCAAAGATCAAACTACAGGGAACCTTTTATTGAAAAGCTTAACCTAAATCATGCTGTAAAAGATAGCATAACATTGATAAGCCAATTTGTGCTCATATAGTGGAACTTTAATAATTCTAAAATTGATTTGAATTTATGGATAATTGGTCTGTTGAAACTAGTATTTGATTAATGCTGCAAAATCTAAGTTATTTCAAAGTCCAACTTTTTAAATTTGAAGTTTTTATCCTTTTGAAAACATTAACATACATTCTCATGCTGTTATGTAAAAAGAAGACTGGTTCTTTTCAGATATTGTAGTAAATTCTGTAAAGAGAAAGGAGGGGAGGATATTATCTGCTCCGGCAAAAAAACTCATGGATAAGGGGAGGTATACTATCGTTTAAAATGAGCCAAAAGAACATTATCAAGTAGTTTCCGAAAGGCAGGATTTCTCGAAGCAATATCCCTAGTAAACTTTTTGATGAAGGAAATTTACCTCCCCCAGTTGTATGAGAAGACAAAAAACATACCATTTGTTGATTACGTCAACATGGATGAAATCTTAAACATTTCCGAAGAGCTATCCCAAACAAATATTATATGTTTCTAAACAATAAGAATAAGGGAGCAGAAAACGATGAAGATTTTCCTTATAGTCGTTATGTAGGACAATCTACTGTGAGTAAAGCTGTGCTTCAAGCTGTAGATATGCTTGAACATTTTGTTAAAAGAAATTCAGTAAGCTCTTTAAAGCAATCTCAAACATCTTGATATTTTAAGAAAATAATTTTTTATTTATTATTTTACTTACAAGTGCTTAACTTTTTTCCCCCAATTACTGTTGCTGTTTGCTATTTTAACAATATAAAAACAATTTTTTCTATAATTCTAAGTTTAGCAGTGGCCTCAAGTACTTGGACACATCAACTATAAACATTTTACATACAGTACAGAACCTTTTATCCGGGAACCAAAATACCGGGAAACCAGAAAACCGGCAACATGTTGTCGATTTTTCCGCCACTTTTTAAAATACGCATTCTCGGCAATTTCTAAAAAATGAAGAGCTTTTTTTTTTTTTTTTTTTTTTCTTTTGAAATACCTAAATGAATATGAACGGTTTCTTCATAAATACCGTATAAGTGGCATATAGCTCTGAAATTTTTAGTGTTATAATATCTATAAGCACTTCTGGATCGTTTTCTCTTTAGATTTTAAGATGCATTACTATTTGTTATAGTAACTTGGGTTTTATAAGCAATTGGCAAATATCGCTTCGTAGCGATCCAGAAAACCGGGAAATTCAGTTATCCGGGATAGCTGTGGTCCCAAACATCCCGGATAATTGGTTCTCCACTGTATTTATTTTTTTGCCTAAATATATTTATTTCTTAAATCATGTTATATAATACTATCTCTTGCCACAAACAGATAACAATGATTCTTCAACCATTTGTGGGAGTTACCTATGAATTTTTAGGTTGGACACCTATGTGGTCTTTGTTACAATAAATGTAAGTTATAGTATTGTACTACAGAGACTGTGATACTACATTTAAAGTAATTTAAATGTAAAAGAACCTGTTTATGATTGACTCTCTGACAAGATATCTTAACGTGATAGGTGTCACTGACAATCTAACGTTAAATCTTCCAAGATGCAGTACAAAGCTCCATACATGCAATTGCGATTATTATTCTGCACAGAGATTGCAATTTTTAAGATACCACTGTCTGGAACCCTGGGAAGATTTAAGTATCTCAGTTAGACAACTACCCAAATTTGCTTTAGCTTTTGGGCTCTAATAAGGGTTATAGTGTGGATAATAATATTGCCCAGAGGCTATGTTCTTACTTGCCTTAAGGATAATTTTGAATGAACAGCCAATAGCCAATGACTTAACTATCAAACATGCGTAGGAAAAATCACAAGATTTAACTTTTGCCTATATTCTTCTTAGGCCACTGGATTATTAAAAAAAAAGTGAATTAACAATGCAATAGAAATATGGTAATAGCAAGTCAAAGGTAAAAATGCAATTTTTTTTAGTAACAATAAAACAATGCATTTATATTGCAGTGCATAGAAATAGAAATTAACTTGTTTTATAGACAGATTTAGTAATGCGTAAGATATAGTTTCCTGTGACTCGGAATGCACCATGTTAAAAAATAGTGCAGAAAATCAAGTGTCTACCCTGAATTAAAATTAGTATATTTTTCATTCTTATGAAAAAAAAATTCTTTTTTTTAGGGGGAGGCGGGGGATAAAAATTTTACACTGAAATTTTTTACGGGAGACAAAGCCGAGAATCAAAATATTGCTGATTTTGGAAATAAAAGTAGGTGGGAAAATATTATGGATACTGAAACAGAAAATTATGAAAATGTTCTCAGTTTGAAAAAGTAAGTTGGTCATGTAAATGGGATGACAACTGTTTCATTATTTATATCAGCTTTACAAACTAGTTTTCGAACTAGCTGTTAAGCTAGTTCGAATTAAAATTGCTGTTTTTTTACACTAGAGATCATAATTATTCATATAATATCTCAAACTTTAAATGTGATTTTAATCATGCGTTTGCATTGAAATTGCTGAAAAGTACTGCTTTAAAAATAGCATGTGTCTTTTATTGTTCAAAAATGTATTTCTATGAAACACGACAATTTTTTATATTCTTTAATGAAATATAAAAAAATACATCCTCCTGATTTACACTACCGACAAATATTTGGTACATGTTCGATCGATCACACTTTTGTACATTTTAATAATGGTACTCCCTACTCCCGTCGGCAAAAGTTTTCTTTTCTAACCACAGTAAACCATCACCAAGTACCTCCGTTTGAACATAGGCGGACTTACGGGGGTGCCAAGGGGGTGCGCCGCACCCCCAACATTTTTGGTTGGGTTTTGAAAATAATGAAATTAAGTATAATTCGCCAAGAAATGCAGTTGGAAAAGAACATTATTATTCAGTGCTGTATTAAAGAATCAGTGTATATACTCCGTAATTGGGTATTTATTGGTACATCATTACAATTTCTTCTACTTTGAAACTACTATGGCGAAATTAAAAAAAAAAAAACGTGACTATTGTAATAACTTTATCAGTAAAATCTGCCTTGAAATCAGATGAAAACCAGCATTTTTTAGGTAAATTTTCAAAATTTTCCATAGAAGTACCCCCCCCCCCCGGCAGGGACGTCATTTCAAGTTTTTCCAGGGGGGCAAAGGGTCCAAACACAATGCAATTTCACCGGAAAACATCAAAAACCACGCCCACTTATATGTAAATACATTAATTTCTCAAAGCCAGGGGGGCAATTGACCCCCTGCCCCCCCTAAATGACGGGCCTGCCCCCCGGACTTCTTATTGTAGTGGCGCAACAAGAGGGGGCCACAATGATCGTGCTCCCTTCCTCCCATCCTTTCTCCAGAATGCTGAGTTGATATTTTTTTAAAAATATTCTTTATTATTGAATTGAAGGAAAGAACGCGTCTTGGGAAAAGGCACCAAAATACCCAATGTTGAGAAAATATCTTAATTTCTTTTTAAAGAATGAAAAAATCTCGACAATTAAATTTTTCTACAGCTTCAGATTGTTAGTCAGCTAATTATGCTACCCCCCCCCCCTCTCGCCCTATCCTCTTGTTTTTAATGTCATTTCTGCCTGATTTTTGTTTTTCTTTTTTTTTTCTATTTCGTCTGAAATTAAAAAAAGTCTTCAAAATGTTATTCCTCGGAAGTCCTCTACCCCGCCAAAATTATTACGGAGCATCACAAATTTCGTCACCTGGGCTTCAGCAAAATTTCCTTTGAAAATCCTCCAAATACCAAACACCTTAAAAGATAGAAAATTGCTTAAAATTTCGTTTCAGAAACTTCAATTTTGGAAAATTTTCGGATAAGGGCAACCTCAACCACCCTTTATCCATCATTAAAAATCGTTAAAATTTTACTTTTCTAAATTACAGCTCCGAAAAGTCTAAAGGGGAGAACCTTTTGGCACAGCAGGCTTTGAAATCCTAAGAATTGATATGCTCAGGATTTCAAGTCTTCTTGCCGCCAATGGAAGATTGAAAACAGTAGCCTTATATCTTCCTTCTAATACCATAGAATATTGCACATAAGAACTTTGTTCTTAGAACTTCAATTTCGAAAATTTTCAGGGTAGAGCCCCATAACACCCTCCAATAACCGCATAAAAAATTGTCTAACATTGCGTTTTTGGAACTTAAACTATGAAAAATTGAAGAGCTGGTGGATAGGGGGGGGGGAGTTTTTTTATCTGCTTTCAAAAAATCCATCGGGACAATCCTACAATCAAGTTCATAAGACTTGAATTTCTAAAAATATAATTCGTACCTTTCTTCGCCCTCAACTTCGTCTCGCTTCTAACAACATTAAAAAAATATTTAAGGTTTCTTCCATAGTTTCAAATGTTAAGAAGTGCCGAATCCCTATTGTTACAGGATATGGTCTACGTCGCGTTTTTAGGACGTAAATTTCAAAAAAAATTGGGACAAGCTTTTCAATATCCCTTTTTCTAATATCATTCAAGACGTCTATGACACTAAAAATTATGTTTTTAGAACGACAATTGGATGAGAGGTATAGCACACCGTTCTCTTTCAATTATACGAGCTGACACTTCCGTATGAAATCTGAAAAAGAAAAAACTAATGTTTGAAAAAAATTAAGGCGGGAGAGACTTAAAACATCTCCTCCTAACATTACTGAATATTGCTGTAAAACTTCGTTTTTTAGGACTTGTATTTCGAGATGTTTCTTGGAGAGAGAACCAGAACGCCTCTCTCGTCACATCATCAAAGTTTGTCTACAGTTGCGTTTTTGGAATTTCAACTTCGAAAAGTTGTGGGGAAGGTGATCGATTTTGCTCAATTTTTCAAGAAATTGATCGGGGACAATCCTTAAGATAAGCCCCATCCCTTAAATGAGCGTCTACAAATATCGCCTATATTCACGTTTTTAGGACTTTAATTTCTAGAATTCTATGTGGAAGCTCCTGTGAACTTTTATTTCCCCTCACAGCATCAGAGGCAGTCTAAAACTGCATTTTCAGGATTACAATATCAAAAATTTTCCTGGGGATAATCTCCCCAACCTGCCTGTAAAATGGAGAAAAAACTAAAAGCAGAATTCGACAACGTGGGCCCAGCCCGAAAAAAAACTCACCTAGATTTTTCGGGTGGGCCCACTTGAAATGACACACTATGTCGGTGAAGTGGTTTTTTTTCACAATTTACTGCACATTGAAAACATTTATTTCAGAAACAAACTAAACATTACAAATATTTTGATCAATATCAAGTCTAGAAATTGGTACTGATCAGTTTAGTTATAACATTGAGCTTATTATAATATTTAGTGTTGGTCAATACGTGGTCCAGAAAAAGGCATCTTCCTTTCTGAGCAAACTTCTTAAGTATTATAAATAAAACTGTGCATCTGAATGTGAGTTATTTGTTTATTTATTTGAATATTTAGAGGGTCAAACTAAACAGGAACTATTTAAATCCATAAATTCAATTCAATATCAATTTAAAATATTTTATCATATTAATTTTAAAAAATCAATGTAGCATTGTTTTTCCAAATAAAAAATTCTTTAGGGGGTCACAGTGATCTCTCTTCATGGCTCCCGACTCTTTAAAAATTTTACGTAGCAAGCAGTAGTTTGGTATGCAATGTTTGAATAGAGAATGATATTAAAATGACTCCCCTAAAATTTGATTAAAAACCCAGACGGGCTGGGTTTTTTCAAACTCTGCTTAAAACTGTTTTCTGGTTGCACCACTGGCTTGTTGTCCAGGGAATCACCCACCCCCCCCCCCCCCCGATTTCTGCTACTGTTGCACCCCCAGAATTTGCGGTCTAAGTCCGCCTATGCGTTTGAAATTTGTTTATGGCTACGAGACTAATTCCAAATATCAAAAACAAATTCGCGCTATTTTCTCGAATCCTCTCCTCTTTTTTAGGAAACGAATAATTATTTTTAATTCATACTTTCAACCAGTCCGCCCCGCCTTCATATTTTAGCTTAAACACAGGAAAAAAAACAACAAGCTTTTTTACTTTATTCTGTAAACTATTAACATTAAATATGTCGAAACCTAAAATGCATTTCAAGCTAAACTGCTTTTTCTTAAAGATCGCACTAAAAGTTTCTTTTGAAAAGAATTTTCTATTCAACAAATATCCTCTGCTGCATTGGTTTAATGTTTATCCTTCAAAAACAATTTTAAATACAAACATGTGTAATAGTTAGACTTACCTTGGCAAATTTATAGCATAAAAGCTTCACGAAACAGAGACAGAGAACATGCAGCACGTTTCAAAATGGTGGTGTAAATATTCGCAATGCCGGGCGACAGCACGGGTGCTATGCTAGCGCGCATGTGCGGAAAACCGGCTTTTAGTAGTTCGTCTTGTATGGGATACCAGTTGGATGTCCATCTACACTCAGATGTGGGATCTTCAAATTTCGAGAGAACTCGTCCCACGTAGGCAATCCAAAGGACGCCTTTTGTGATCCTTCGAAGGACATGTCCTATAAAGGATTTGTGGGATCCTTATAGGACATCCTGCGGACGTATGTGGTTATCTGGGTATGAATTATTGCTTGAAATTTCTTTAACTATTATTAATATGGAGAAATTCAGAAGAAAAATACTGCGTTACCAATACAACGATTATACTTAACTGTAAAAAGTTTTTTTTTCCGAATTCATGTTTACAACTTTTAAAGGACGATTTACTAGATGCTGTTGAATTTTACAGTGTTACCTTCTTTGATCCCAGATAACCACATACGTCCGCAGGATGTCGTATAAGGATCCCACAAATCCTATATAGGACATGTCCTTCGAATGATCACAAAAGGCGCCCTTTGGATTGCCTACGTGGGACGAGTTCTCTCGAAATTTGAAAATCCCACATCTGAGTGTAGATGGACATCCAACTGGTATCCCATACAAGACAAACTACTAAAAGCCGGTTTTCCGCACATGCGCGCTAGCATAGCACATATGCTGTCGCCCGGCATAGCGAATATTTACACCACCATTTCGCAACGTGCGGCATGTTCTCTGTCTCGTGTTAAGCTTTTATGCTATAAATTTGCCAAGGTAAGTCTAACTATTACACATGTTTGTATTTAAAATTGTTTTTGAAGGATAAACATTAAACCAATGCAGCAGTAGGATATTTGTTGAATAGAAAATTCTTTTCAAAAGAAACTTTTAGTACGCTCTTTAAGAAAAAGCAGTTTAGCTTGAAATGCATTTTAGGTTTCGACATATTTAATGCTAATAGTTTACAAAATAAAGTAAAAAAGCTTGTTGTTTTGTTTCCTGTGTTTAAGCTTAAATATGAAGGCAGGGCGACTGGTTGAAAGTATGAATTAAAAATAATCCATCTGTAAAGAATGGAAAAGATAGTTAGATATAATTTATAAAGGATTGAAAAGGATGGTCAGAGGAATCTATAAGGATTGAAAAGGACGGCCAGAGGATTTAAAAACTATTGAAAAGGATAGTCAAAGGATGTCCAGACGACCTGCTTAGGATAAAAAGGGATGGGCAAAGGAAGGCCAGACGGATCTGCGAAGGACGTCAGAGCATCCTATGACAGTCCAGCAGTAGTCTTAAGGATGCCCACAGGACGTGCGTAAGATTTAGAGTGTCCCGTGATCAACCTGCAGTTGTCCTGAAAATGTCCGTTTAAAACGTCCTGTGGACGTAAAAAAAGTGGATTTTGGATCACCTGCGGACGTCTGCAAGACGTTTTTCGGTAAATTTGGGATCTCCTGCGGAAATCAGAGAATCCTATGAATGACGGCTTCTGGATGTCCAGTGGATATCTTTGTGTTATCTGGGATAGTTTCTCTCTCTCTCTCTCTCTCTCTCTGATTTCATGTATTGAAAGTCTAGAAACGCATTTTATGAGATCTTTAAGGACTTTAGAAGAATATTCAGAATTCAGAAGGGAGGGGGTTTCCTTTGATATGCTTCGAAATTTAAGGCCTAAAAATGCGTTTTAGTCTCTGCTCGGTTACGTTAGGGCAGCGGTGGCCAACCCGCGGCACGCGTGCAACAGTGTGGCACGGCAGAGCATTAGGAGTGGCACGCGAAGACTTACTGAAGAAATCTAAAAATTTTGGAAATAATGTCGCTCTTAGAAATATAGCCAAAACTAAAGTCTTTACTTTGATAAATATAACGATTGGAGGACATGTGTCACGTGACTGGCATACAAATTTCCAAACCACAATATTGTAAATACTTATAGTTAGCTTCGCACATCGAAAAAAAAAAAGCTGTGACATTACAGACAATGCTTTGAAAAGCATATTTGTACGTAGCACGAATGAAATTTTCGATGTTACAGACGAAATTTTGGATTCATGCTAAATAGTTTCAACTACAGATGATGAGATGTTCAAAGAAGTTATCTCTGTATCTAGAATTAAAAAACCAGAGTGGATAAAATTCGGTATTGGTTGCAGAAAATAGAGTATGTGGAATGAATTCATTAGCTTAATGAGTCATTTGCATTTCTTCAATTTAATTCATCCACAAGTGTTGGAAAGTTTCGATTTCGGTCAGGCAGAACGTTCGCCATTTCTTTCTCACTGGTGGTTGTTTTTCGAGCAACGATTGGAAAAGAGAATCGGATTTTTTCGCTGCCGTGACGAATTTGATTGGCAGGTGAAAGTTTCATTCTGTGGGGTATGACGTCATGGTTTGTGCGAGAAGCCGTGGTTTTCTTTTTTTTTTTTTGTTGAGTGGGGCTTGTTTTTGTGCTGAGAATCTTTTGGAAATATGGCGTGATTGGACGAGAAAGATTTGAGTGACAGTTGGCCTGTGAAAATCCGTTTGGGAATGATGTAACTTGAAATGTTCTAGAATGTTCGATGGGCTTCGATTTGGAACTTTCTGCGGGGTTTGTAACGGAAAAACGAGAGACGCTATCGAACCGTGATGGTGTGAGGACGTGTTGAGAAAGGCTCCTTGTGATGGAGTTAAGCGTCTTCGGGGAATGGTTACCCGAAATATATGTAGCCTCGGGTCGTGCGTTAATGTGTGTGAAGTATGATTAGTGACCCAAGATGTCATTGTACTGTTCTGACCCTGGAAATAATAGCCCGTCCGTTTGTTATCGCTGACAATGTTCTGTAATGACTTTTGTGCTTCGCCGGTGTGTGTATCATAGAACTGTAACTGAGTACTGTGCCTTTTCGAAGAGGAATAAACTCTACTGATGAAGGAAAAAAAAACCTTTTTGGGTTACTTTAAATTTTGGTGTGATTATTCTTCTATT